>ML800709.1:0-33168 GCA_009831015.1 Picea engelmannii
TTCTCTATTTTGGAGATGGATTTAACACCTCTTACCATTTTATTCAAACTCATCCATAGAAAATATGGAAAATCGATTTCAGGGCCTCCTTCAAAATGTAATAGAAGCCTAAGATGATAAATGAAGGTCACAACATACCTGCCTTCACAGGTGACAAATCGTTGAAGACTGGTAATCATTGGATGATATTCTTCCTTGATGTAGTTTCTAGGGATCCCCTTCTTCCAGTTAGGGTCCTGATGATCTGCCTTCAAGAATTGTTGGCACATTTCTTTGTTAATTCCTACACCTTTGAAGTATTTGGTTCCTCTGCTAGGTAGTCCTGTAACCTCCCTTAAGGTTGCTTCATTAATTATCAGTTGTAGATTGCCTATATGTGCAATCTCTCCATCATAGCTCTGTATAAATTATTGAGAAATCTTCTCGTGCCAGCCTGTAAATTTTTCCAGAAATGGTATCCACCCCAATCTA
Organism: Picea engelmannii; assembly: GCA_009831015.1. Classification (NCBI taxonomy): domain Eukaryota; kingdom Viridiplantae; phylum Streptophyta; class Pinopsida; order Pinales; family Pinaceae; genus Picea; species Picea engelmannii. The sequence continues at coordinate 472 of ML800709.1, forward strand.
GCATATTTTTCTTGACATAATTGGTACTCATTGGTTTCCCTATAAATTTGGAAAATTGGTTCGTGTCTAGTAATGACCATCGTTATAAGTTGAGAAAAGGATTGGGTTGTAGCACAAGGGTTTAGTTAATTGATGAAGGGTTTGGTACCGGAAAGGAGTAGGCTCGGGACTGGAGAAAGCTCACGACAAGGGGGAATATGGTGATGTTGTTGGTAATGTGAATGGTAAGTTTAAGTAAGGATGCCATAAAATTATGACCAGATAAGCCATTTAATTTCTACCCATTACTGTAATGATGAGGATAAGATGTTGGGTGTTCAAGGCATCATTTTGGGATAGGTGATTGGATGTTCAGATGGTGAATTTGATGTTAGGTCATGGTTCATGATATAAGATAGGTTCATGAATTTTCTTAAGGACGAAATATATCTGTGGCTTATCATTGCTATGCATGCTTCATATTTTGATATGATTTTTTCCTTTAACCATGTTCAAGAGCTATGAGAGGATTAATTAGGTTTAGGCATATGGGTATGAGGGATAGGCGCATGGGTTTAATACTAAGGTCATAAGATCTAGTATATCTTTTCATACTTGTTGTAGTTTTATGAGCATAGAAAAATAAATACCATGTTACCTTTGCTTTCACCTTTGTATGATAGATACCCATAGCATGTGTGACTGCTTGTAAATTGTCATAATTCATCCTTTTATACTGAAGCTTCTTGAAAACTTGGTACGGGAATGTCCTGTACTTCTGTTATTCTACGCTTATCTTCTTTGTATTTGGTTCTGCAGGTGGATTATATGAGTCTGGAAAAGAGTTATGAAGGGGCTCTTTGACCTTCCCCCATGCCAAAGATGTTGTATATTTGTAGGCAAGAAGATTCAACATTTTATATCATAATGGAGAAAAGATGATAAGAGCAAAAGAAACCAATCAAAAATTTATTTTTTTTAGACGTACAGCTTATCACTTATTATATGATCTCATGCCAAAAAAATGAAATTGCCCTTCTTTTAATGGATTATTGACAGAGGTAGAATTTAGCAGTGAAACAGGGGAATACATATATGTTTTCCAGAAGAACAGATCCCACCTAACTTGCTTCAGAGTTTTACTATAATTGGATGTTATAGATAAATTTCACAATATGAGTAGATTAAGCTCCCTAGTTAGGGCTCCACTCTTAAGAAGTTTCCTTCTTAGATAGTGTAGGCTTTAGATGTCAGACCGGTAAGTTGAATTAGGGTGATTCTCAAATGGACATTATGTTGTTGATAAATCTAGAGTTTGTATCCCATGAAAACCAATAATACCTTTACTCTTTTTATTTTAGATGGAAAAAAGTGTATTTTTCAATAAGAAAAGTATAGATGGGACATTTTTCAACTAGAACCCACTGCCAGCAAGCCTATTCAGTACTCTGATGGGGTAGTTGTGATAATTAGCGAGAGGTGCCTTCCCCAGGCAGAATGCCCCATTTCCAACAGGCATGTTCAGTACCCTGATGGGTTTGCCTAGTCATACCACAGACCGGTACCCGCTGCCAGCAAACCTGTTCAGTATCCTGGCAGGTTAGTCTCTTAAACCCTTTTTCCATCAGAGGCTTGTTGTCCATAGTCACCTATTTTGGTTTGTATTAAAGAGTGCTTTGCACGGTGACAGGGGAGGCTCGTCTGAAAACCTTTTTACAGGGTGGGATGGTATTGGGTTGGAAGGCATATACTCTTCTTTTGTATGTCTTTTAAAGATTTGTCTAAAGGAAAAATAAACTTTTATACACATTATTTCTTTAGAGTGATCCAGATGTATAATTTTGTTTGAAGTTGTCCATAAGAAAATGACCTAAAGTTTCCTTAGGGTACTAGTACATCCTCTCCCATAAAAGTTTTAGTAGTGTGCCCATGGTAGAGAGTGTTCATAAACTCATATGTTACTCTTTAATAAGATAATCCAATGAATACTATTGAATTCTGGTTAGGGTGAGATAGTTTCTTATAGGCTAATATATTTTTTCCTTTAAATCATGTTGAAATAGTGGGTAAATGCAACTTCTAGTCTTTAAAGTGGATTATGGTTCTTTGAGCAATCATAGGAAAATATTGTGTCCCTCTTTTTATTTTGTTTTTAAGCAACAGAACCAAAATAAATTAAAATTCTTCTCAGCAAAAAAACCAAAAGAAATTAAAATTCTTCTCAGCAACAGAACCAAAAGAAATTAAAATACTTCCCTTTAGTTGTCAATAGAAGGGATGCCATTTGATATTGCATTTGGATTTGTGGTTCCATCTTAAGTGGTTGTTGCGTGGCTTCATACTTCAGATTAATTGACATTAGATTTTGAAATATGCTTTGTCAATTAGGTAATATGTCTTGATAGTACTGTAGAAGGACAGACTCTGGTATCGGACTGGTACCAAACCAGAATAGGATTTTTGGTACCGAAACAGAACAGAATATTGTTGATGTCTACAACTGATGTTTAGCAAGTTCATGAAGGATCAAAAAAATTGCTTACAAAAGAAAAGAAAATTTGTGAAAGTAAAACAAAAGGAGGTAAGAGTCTCTTGTTACCTTAAGCTTATTAACAAAATTCGATCCACACCTATGTACAAAAAGTTTCAAATAAACCAATCAATCAATGTGGGTCAGTAGGAGGATCTCCTTCCTTACTGATCATCTGCATGTCTGAATTATGCAATATATGAGTCGGGAATTCTTCTTTTGATGGAGGTTTGTTGTAAACTCGCAACCGGTGACCATTCACAAGTAGTGGTGTATGTTGTTCATCAATTGTCTTTATCCTAATTGAACCATTATCGTAGATAGTATCAATTTCGTAAGGTCCCATCCAATGGGTAGTTAACTTACCTTCGAAGTTCTTGAATCTGTTGTCATACAATAGGGCCCAATCTCCTTGTTGAAAATTTTTCTTTTTGAGATACTTTTCATGCCATTTTGTTCTATGTTCTTGAATGAGGGTAGTCCTTTGAAGTGCTTCCTGCCTGGTTTCATCCAACCCATTAAGCTACAAGAATCTTTGTTGTTGGGCTTCATCCAAGTTCATGCCAACTTGTACTGCATTCCTGAAGGTTTTGATCTGAAATTCTATGGAGAGAAGCATCTGCTTCCCATACACTAACTCATAGAGTGCATGTCTTGTTGTATTCCTCCAGGTGATTCTATAAGCCCATAAGGCTTCTAATAATCTGTCAACCCAATCCTTATGGTGCAGTTGTACTGTTTTGTTAAGAATGGACTCAATAACTTTGTTGGTAGATTCTACTTGTCCATTTTCATGTGGATGATAGGGTGTAGATTTCCTGTGTTTGATTTGGTACTGTTCTGTAATAGCTTTGACTAGATGAGAGGTAAATTGAGTTCCCTAATCAGTCACAATTTCTCGCGGTACACCAAATCTAGTAAAGATATCATTAAAAAGGAAATCTACCACTGATTGTTCACTTGCAGCCGATAAAGCTTTTGCTTCAACACATTTAGTCACATAGTCAGTGCATACAAGTATATACTTTTTCTTTTTAGATGCAGGGTTAATGGACCCTACAAAATCTAATGCCCATTTCTCGAATGGTTCAATGACTACTTGGGCTTGAAGTGCCATTTGGTCTCGTGTAGTAGGCTTACCCATTCGTTGGCATTCATCACAATTGGATACATAGGTTTTAGCATCTCTGAAAATATGGGGCCAGTAGTAACCTGATTGTAGAACTTTGTAGGCGATCCTTTTGTCTAAGAAGTGTCCTCCACAAGGGCCATCATGGAAGGCTTGTAAAATATCATAAATTTCATCTTCCCTTACACACCTCCTGATTACCAAATATGGTCTTGTTTTATAGAGGCAATCATCGTACCACATGTAATTTTCACTTAGTTGAATTACTTTATGTTTGTCTCTAGGAGACAATTTCTGAGGCATCTTCCCTATCACAAGATAGTTAGTGACATCTACATACCACGGAGTGAATGTAGAAATAGAAAATAAATTATCATCAGGAAAGGTATCGTCTACTGGTGCATTATCTCCCAGATGAATCATTCTAGATAAGAAATCAGCCACGAGATTATCTTTACCAGGTCTATCAATAATGTTGATATTAAACTATTGTAATAATAAAAGCCATCGTGTAACTCTAGGATTTGTTACAGGTTTTTTCATTAAGAATCGGATGGCTGAATGATCAGTGTGTACAAAATCTTGATATCTTGTGATATAGTGTATAAATTTATTTATAGCATGGACTACAGCTAGCAATTCTTTTTCTGTGACCGTATAATTAACTTCAGTTGGGGACAGATTATTACTGATGATTTAAATAGCATAGGGCATTTGATTTTCTCTTTGTCCAAGGACTGCCCCAAGGGTTGTGTCTAAGGCATCGGTACAGATGTGAAAAGGAAGGGACCAATTTGGTCCTCTTAATACAGGGGTAGTTGACAATTTCTGTTTTAGAATTTCAAAAGATATTTGGCATTCATCATCCCACTTAAATTCATCTTTTTTAGATAATAATTTGAATAAAGGGGTAGCTAGGCTTGTAAAATTTGGAATGACTCTTCTATACTAGCCAGCATGTCCTAAAAAGATGCAGACTTCCTTTTGTGAGGAAGTTATTCTAATTTGTGTGATGATATAATTTTTTGTCGAATCAACTCTCATGCCAGAACAGGAAATGTGATGTCCCAAAACAATACCTTCGGTGAGCATCATTTTTTATTTTTCATTACTTAAGGAAAGATTAGTTTCCTTACACCTAATCAAGACTTTTTCTAAACTGGCCAATGCTTCTTGGAAGTCTTGTCTATGGACTGTAAAGTCATCCATGTAGACTTCCACACAATCATTGGTCAAGTCAGAGAAAATGGCTAGGACATCTCTTTGAAAAGTGGTTGGGGCATTGAAAAGTCCGAAAGGGAGCAACCTATAAGAATATGTGCCCCAAGGGCAGATGAAAGTGGTATTTTCCTGGTCTTCGGGTGCTATTTGTATTTGGTTGTAACCACTAAACCCATCCAAGAATGAAAAATACTTCTTTCCGGACAGGGTATCCAACACCTGATCAATAAATGGTAAGGGAAAATAATCCCTATGGGTGGCTTTGTTTAACTCCCGGAAGTCTACACATATCCTCCACTTACCATTTTTCTTGGGGACTATCACAAGTGGAGATACCCATTGACTATCTGAAATGGGGTATATGAGATTGGATCGAAGGAGTTTTTGCAATTCCTCTTTTACAATATCTTTAAGGGTTGGATCCATCCTTCGTTGAGGCTGTCTAACTGGTCTGATTTGTCATTAGTGTAGATGGGATGTGTGCATGTGTCAGGGTGAATGCCTTTCATGTCTACATAATCCCATGCAAAGGCATCAAATTGTCTTTGGAGCATTTCCATCACTTGTGTCTTTTGTTCTGGTTCCAAACTAGAGTTGATATACAAAGTTTTTCCTGGGCTAATCTCAACAATTTCAGTAGTTTCTTCCTTATCTAAGGAGGCTGGTGATAAAGTGTATAATTGAGTGATATCAGGGTGCCAAGTTTGTTGAAATTTGGAACTAAAAATATGTGACAATTCTGCAAAAGACCTTGGGTATTCAATGCAATTTGTGTCATCCAAAAATAAGCTTAATACTTGTTCATCTGATTGTTCTTGTATTCCTCTTAATTGTTCAAGTGTTAACAGAGGTTTGATGCAATCTTCCTCTCCATAAGGGTTTTCTAACCAAATAGGTATTTCCTGTGTTGGTTGGGCTGGAGGGAAGAGGACAAGTTTTTTTCTATGTGTGCCATTGGATATAGTCATCTCACCAGACCGGCAGCTGATAAAGGCATCTGCTATGGATAGCCAAGGGTGGCCAAGAACCACAGGGTGTCCTGGTTTGGAGGATAATTTAGAATAGATGACTAAAAATTCTACTGGATATTCCCAAGAAGCTAGAGTGACTGTGACAGCATCTAGACTTCCTGCAGGGCTAATGACTGACTTATCTACCAACTCAATCATGGTTTGGGTTGGTCTTAACTGGTTGATTTGGAGCTTTTGCATAGTGTCAAAAGGCATTACATTAATAGATGCACCCAAATCAATGAGTGTGTTTGGTAGAGAAGTACCATTAATTTCAACAGTGACAACTGGGTTTCCAGGGTCATTATATTTGTATGGCATTTCAGAAATAAATTCAAATAATTGTCCCACTACCTGAACAAGAGGAGGTTCCTTCTTCTTCCTTCATGGTTTCTTAATGCAAAGATCCCTTATAATTTTTGTGTATATAGGGATATCTTTAATAGCTTGCAGCAGAGGTATTTTTATACACACATTTCGTAATTCATCTTCTATATCTTTGTGCAAGGGTGGGTTGGGTGTCTTCACTAATAGTCTTTCGGGGTAAGGTGGGAGATTAATTTGTTGAGGTACTCGTACAGACTGAGAAGTGATTGGGATAGGAGGAGAGGCCTCTTCTTCTGTAGGGGTGGTTTGGGTGTTTTCATCCTCAGAATGATTATCATTTTCTTCCTGAATTATTACTGTAGGATTTGATTGGTTTACAACTTTCCCCGATCGTAGTTGAATTTCATAGGTGGGAAAGTTTTAAACTTTTGTATTCTGCACAGGGTGGGTGGGTCGATTATTGGGGTTAGGGACCAGTTGGGCAGGGATTGTTGTTGGTCTCGAAGGATTGTGGGAAGCTTGGTTTTGTGGTTGTTGATTGGCATTTATAGATACGTGTTGCTGCTGATTAGGATTCAAGGGGGTTGTAAATTATTGTTGTATAGGAGCTGGGAGTAAGGCTTGCATCTGTGGTGGATTGAATCTAGGTAGTAATTGGGAAATGTTTGCAGGGTACTATGGATATGTAGGGTAAGAGGTATTTCCATACATAGGTCCCCTCCAACCTTGTTTCCAAGGCTGAGTTTGCTGAGGTGTCCATTGTGGATAAGTCATTGGGGAAGGACCCCATTGTTGTTGTTGATATTGTGTATTAGGATCATAAAATGTATTGGGATTTTGGGCTCTCCAAGGTCTTTTAGAAGGGTATGGTTGTTCTTGTGAGACTCCTCCTCCCCTATAAATGGCTTATAATTCAATCAAGTTTGAACACTCGGATGTGGGGTGTTCTAGTGTGCATAGACCGCAGATTTCTATGACATTTAATGGGCATTCTTTCTCGTTGTTGTGCTTCTTTCGACATCTATGAAAAAATATTGCTAAAGCATCTTCTTCTTGTTTCTTTTTCAGTTTCAGAGTATCTAACTGGTTACTTATTGTGCTCAAGATGTTTGTTTTAAAGTTCTCCAATAAGTTTCCTAACTCAGTTCTGGTGGCAGTCCCTAAGCTTTGTTTTGTATTTCTGCTAAAAGGATCTCTTGGTCCTTTGCCTATTTTAGCTTGTCCTCTTGAGTATCTCCTACATTAATCTGCAATTTATGAAAAAGGTTTTTGGTGCACATCTCCTGAACTCAACAAGTTTAAAACTTCTATGCAATCATCTCTGAGACCTTTCAAGAATACAGTTCTTACTACAACTGGGTCTGTGGTGAATATTTTTTACTTTTGATAGTTGTATAAGAACCTTTCTAAGTAGTCTTCAGGGCTTTCATCTTCTGTTTGCTGCATTTTAAAAATATAATTTTTAACATTATCCTTACAATAGTCTTGGTATTTTCATAAAAATGTGTCTTTCATTTAATCCCAAGAAAGGATTATATTTTCTCCTAAGCTCATGAACCATCTTAAGGCTGAATCTTTCATTGTAGCAGGAAAAAGCTTAAGTTTTTGGGCATCGTCTGAGTAGTTATAGCTTCTACATAATATGTCAAATTCGAATAAAAATAAATCTGGATCTTCAGTTAACATACCTCTGAAAGTGGGTAACGATGATAATGGGATATTCTTCATGCTGATGTTTTTGGAAATATCCAAGATTGGAAACCCAAAGGTCTCAGTTTTTGTGGCTGCATTTCCTTCTTCTTCTGCCATTCTACTGATGGATGGTTTAGAAAATGGATTTTTTGTGTCTCCTAAATGTTCAGCAGACTCAGGTTCTACCTGTCCCAATACTAATTCTTTTGTTTTAGGTTCTCCTTCTAGAGCCTCGCTGGCTCCCCTTGAATTTTCTGTTGGTGGAATTTTTTCTACACCAGTGTCAGTTGGATTAGTGGGGGGGGTTTGTTTTTGAATCTTTAGAGCTTACAAATCTACCCTTGTTATCTCTATATCTATGCATAAAATGGAAATTTGATTCTTTAGCTGAATTGAAATCCTAATTCTATCTAGAAGGTAAGAAGGCAACCTGGCTTCGAAGAACCCCACTTTAGTGGCCACATGGCTCTTCACTCACGTCTTAAATGTTTTATCCTCCTCCCTCAAGCAGCCTTTTAAAAACATTAAAATTTATGCAAACAATATAAGCTAAAAATCACTTCCTACCGTTTGCAACTCCCCGGCAATGGCACCAAAATGTTGTGCTACTTGTATGTTTAGTATAATTCACTCATTAATTATCAATCCGGGATTCATAATCAACAGAGTTACAAGACACCAATAAGAAAGGTAATTTCTAATGTCACAAGTATAGAATTAAACTAGATTATGCATGCTAGAAATAAATCAAAATAGCAAACTGCAATGCACTTTGGTTGTCTTTCATAGAGAGGCTATCCATTCCATTATGGCACATGCAAGTATGATATGGAATTGGTTTGACATATCAACTCTGCTATCCAACCCAGAAAACTAACTATGCAATCCACACTTCTGAAGGGGAATCACACATAAATCATCAAAGCATAGTATGGGTAGTTCAATAGTCAATATGTTGGTTCTGTTGTGGTTCACAATGAACTTCACTAGTTCTTATCCAAATAGTTTTGACTATTGTTTCCAACATCTATGATCACTCAAGGAAATCAAATTCATGAGAACATAAACAGGGCATATCCGAAAACAGATCAAATAAAGATCTCTAAACAATTATATAATGGAAATCCTAGTCTGAGCTATACTGTTATCATCTAACAGAGTTAAAGCTTTAGCTAATTTAATGTTTACACTACTGGAAAATAAATGCTAATGCTAATCTACGAAGAGGCTAACCTTTTTTGGGCGGTGGGCCCTCGCTGCTTCAACAAGTTAGCTACTGAAGTCTACAGGAGGCTTGTCTTCAACACACATGTTACTCTCACTCACATTTCAAAACATAAAATCAAAACTCTCGTTAACAACTCAACTCATACTTAATCATAGATAATCAGAATATGGAGATAAATGACATTCTATTAATCTTCACTCAGAATATGTTATGTGCTATCACATGTTGCTTCACATATTGGCAATATGATAACTCTCCTACACTTCCACCATCCTTGCCACGGCTATTTAATAGTCTTAATCATGAAACACAAGGAGGTGAAGTGATTTGCAAATCAATCAGTTGTTAAGTTCAATCATTTGGTTACATATTTAGCTTCATCCTCATGACACGAAGTGCATGAGGATGAGGCAATCAACAAACTGTTATTATCATAGCCTTGCTAAAGCAAATAAACGTCCACCAATTGGCTTAGGCGAGATCTGGAACTTAACTTAGTGCATTAGGCTCTTCCATATTAGTATCGAATCGTAACAGGTAGATGGTACCGCATCACGACAGTGTGCAAAAGGTGGTACCGGATCATGACAGTGTGTGGCCATTGGTACCGGATCATAACAGTGTGTGGTCGTTGGTACCAGATCGCAACAGATAGATGGTACCGGATGCGTTTGGTACCGGATTCAGACAGCAATAGTCTTGGTGCACAGGTACCAGATAGTTGAGTTGGTATAGGAACGTTGGATATCTAGAGATCAAAGATTTAGATATAACAAATTGAAGCATAAGTACATGAAATATTTAATTCCCTAACTCAATAAACCACAAAATGCATGAATCAACCATACTTTACCTTATGACCTTATTACTGGAAATTGGTAGCATTCTTGTCATTCACTCAAGCTTTATGTAGGCCAAAAAGGTATAGGTGAAGAGTATAATAGAGTAATGGAGATGTCAATTTCGGGTCTCAATAGATGATATAATGGTTTATAGTGATACTTGGGAGGAGAATATCTCACACCTTATGTAAGTGTTAGAGACTTTGAAGAACCACCAATTGTTGGCCAATCTCAAGAAATGTGAATTTGTTCAGCAGTATTTGGTGTATTTTGGGTATGCAATAGTGGAAGGGAGCTCAAGATAGATCCCGAAAAGATGGAGGCCATCATGAAATGGTCATTTCCCACAAATCTCACTAAAGTTAGGAGTTTTGTTGGGGAATCATAATACTTGGAGAAGTTCATAGCTTCATTTTCAATGGTAGTTGCACCACTCCATGCCATAACAACTAGTGGTAATAGTTTCCAGTGGGGGAATATTCAGTAGAAGGCCTTTGATGGGATGAAAAAAAGATCAGTCAAGCACCAATGCTCGCACTACCAAACTTGCAGAAGCCCTTCAAAGTGGGGATAGATGCAAATGGGTATACGATGGGAGAAGTATTGATGCAAGGAGGAAGGCCGGTATGTTATCATTCTTGATTATTTCATGGGGTTGTTATCAACTACCCTACCTATGGCAAGGAGTTTTATGCCTTGGTGAAAGCTTTCAAAAAGTGGAATCACTATATGATGGGAAAGGAGACCATCATCCACACAGATCACCAACCACTATAGTATTTGCAGGCCCAAAGTAAGGAAACCAGGCATTACAAGTGGATGGATTTTTTACAATTTCATCTAGTCATCAATTATAATAAGGGAAACACAAACAAGTTCACATAAATGTTTTCACATCCACCCACATCGAAGATTAAAACTTTGGGAACTCTTATTCACATGGATCATTTTACCCATGATGCATACAAAGAGGAATACACAAAAGATGAGGACTTCAAGGAGGTGATTCAGTAGCTATAGGGAAAAATTTATATAGAAGAAGGTGATGGAAAGGTTGACTGTCATTTCCAAAATGGTTTACTCTAAAAGATCGACAAGATCTGTGTTCCTAAAGGTGAATGATTGCAGTTTATCAGAGAGGCTCACACCTCCAAGGTTGCAGGAAATTTTGGTGTTAGGAAGACAGTTTTGAACTTATAGAGGTATGTGTATTGGCATAGAATGAAATAAGATGTAGCACAATATATTAGAGGATGTATACTCTATTTTACCAGCAAGACCGGTAATAGGAAGCAAGGTCTATTGATGTAGGAGCAATCTAGCTCCAAAACCTAGCTCATTTGACAATACCTAAGAGGTGTTGAGTTTACTAATGGATTGGGTTCCCTAATTAAGTTTGATTGTTTGATTATTGGAATTCCTATGTTTAAGGAGTTATAGAATGTTTTGAATTGGTTTGTATTGAATTGCAATTATGTAATTAAATCTTCCTTGTTAGAGCATATCACAAGGGTTGAGTGAGTTAGAGAGATTTGAGGTTTTCTTGAGATATTTATTCATACAGATATCCTTGATATAGGATTTGAGTGAGAGGGTTTTGGATATGAGAGGATCCTTATGGATTATTGGAGGATTTATAGGATTTGAACTTAATTTGTTCATAATCCTCCTCATTTTAATTGTAAGCCTAGGAGACTTAAAGGGGTAGGCCATTAATCGAATAAATTAGGCTGGAGAGAGAGGAGAGACATACTGAATGTAATTAGGCCAAGTTAGGAAAGGATGTTTTGTAAATTGATCTACAGTATGGTGTAATTAATGAATGAAGAGAGGATACAATCTATTTCGAGTGTTAGACAGCTTAATTGTGTAAACCCTTACATTTGTATGATCCTTTAAACATAAATATATGTACATATATTGGTTTGCAGGTGTGATTGTAAGTTCCAATATGAGGAGTGTGTGGTTGACATCGAATTACAGGTGTATTGATTGAGATCTTGCAAGTCCTAAAAATATCCGAACAAACTGTGGAAAAAAAAAAAAACATGTCTCTGGATGATAGACCAAGGTTACAGGTTTTCTAATATCCATCCTTGAATTATATTGCAATTGGTCCCATTGAAGTCATGGAGGGAGAAAAGTAGAATTCATTTATCAAATTTATGATCAATAAATCATATCAAGGAAAATCGATTATACACCAGAGTTGACAGAAAATTAGAATTTGTTCAATGTAGAAGAGGGGATACAATACTTGTTGATCTATGGGAGAAGAGAATGGGACCGTTAGATCTAAAATCAGAGTAATATATGTTTCATTAAGCTTGGTGTATTAGTGATCGTTGAATTGGGTTGGAACGCAATCGATGGTCATCAGATCATTCTCATTTCAAATAGATCAGTGATTAAGTGAAACTCCAATTTGTGATGAAGTAAAACCAGTTGCATTGGGAGGAACATGTGTCGTCCCCATAATATCTCGTGTTTCCTCTCAACTGGTTTTAAAACAAGATTTGACAAATGAGAAAAGGTATCTAAGGAATAGCCTTTGGTCACATTTGAGGTTAATGTGGATAGGTACACGCCTTGAGGCATAAGTCTGTCGGTTATATATATAAACTCCTTCGGGTCTAAGCCTTGGTTCCACCATCCAGTCACATGAAAAGTTATAAGTTCTTTGGTTGCAAGCCTTGCTTTCAAGGTCTAGTCATATGAATTAATCTTGTAGATTTAAAATTGAATAAGTATAAGGACTTAAGGCCTTATTCCAGATCCCTACATTGTTTTTAAGGACTGAAAATGAATTTTATTATTTAAAAAGATTTGTAAAGGTTTTAGTCCACCATAGAGGAGAAAATTTTGAGTTGAACCAGAAACAAGCTCAGGGAGAACGAGATCAATCAGTCAATCCACAAGTGTGATTGAAAAATGGGGTTAAGTTTTAGACATATGTTGGTGATAGGAAGAATTGGATGCCTTAGTGTTTGAGTAGGATTTGAAGATCCTTGGATAGCTTCATTGCAGGAATATTCAACAAAAAATTGAGAAACAGTTGCCATTATGTGTGTAATGTTGATACTGAGAGGGGGGTGAATCAGTATCAAGTACAATTTAAAAACCTTTTTCAACTTATACTTAAACCATTCAATTATATCCAATGAGCAATGAACAATAGTATAAGAGTTACACCAATACACCACAATACACCATGCACAATATATGAGAAATAATCAATAGTTTTTGTTCAAGGGAAGTAATGACTTCCAAAGGTAGCTACAGCTTCCAAATGTAAAGTGAGGGATAAACCTCCAAGAGGAAGATAAAATCCTCCAATATCAATAGATATTTGAACTCTCTATCCTTGCCCCTTCCTTCCACCCAAGAATATATGAGAGATAATAAAACTTTACATTAAATCATCACCATCAACCAATCATCACATAGAACCTGATAATGCTTTCTGAGACTTCTTCAATTTCTGCAATTATTCAATTCTTGGAGTACTCTGATCCTGTAGATAATGTTACTCAATGTATTCTCTGAAACTCCTCTAATTTTTACTCCTTGAATCCTCCCCAAAAAGAGGTTATAGAAAGAATGGTAGACGTTATTCAATTCTGGTCTGTTCAGAAGACCCAACTTGTACAGCATGCCCCGCGCTCGATATTTAACATATGATTCTGAAACTCGCACACAAGAAACTAAAGTCTGTACTATTTCCAATGGAAGTGGTCCCACTGCATTTGGAGTCTGTATGAAAAAGTTATGATTGTTTTACCCAGAACACTTGTTTATTGACTAGTTTCAGAACTGGTCACAAACCCTATATTCCACAGAGTGTATCTCCATAATTATAGCGAATCAAGAGCTGAAATATTTACCAGAGGTACCTTGATATGTATTATCAATACCATAGCGATTTCACCATCTGAATCGCTCTAGAAAAAAAGTTATAGCAAAAATGGTAAGATGACCTGAAAATAACATACCTTAGAACACATCACCAAAAGACTTCATCCTCCCTTGAAATCTGACCTTCTTTTACTTCTTATTCCCTCTAAAATTCAACTTGTATAAAATTAATGTATAATGATATTTATTTATACCATTTATGTCACTTCCTTTTAACATTAGGGTCGACCTGACACTTTCTTATTTTGTAATTCTTTTCTTTAATTATTTTCAGGGCCTACATGTACTTCCTTTTTCAATTCACTTTGTCATCTTCAAAAATTCATTTCTCCTCAACCATAAGGATCCATGTGACATGCCACATACCACCGGAAACAGCATGATGTATACTATCCATTCATGGGTGTTTTATATGCATGTGCATTTTCCTTCATGTCCAAATACCTTTATCAATCTTGCGGTCCAAAACCCTTGACTAGGGTTGACATCAATGACAACAAGCAATCTTCCAACAGGTAAGACCTAGTAGTACGTCATCATTTGGTATCAGAGTGAGTAAGATATTTGGGTTTTGGATTGATAAGTTGGATGGTTGGTTGTATGGGCAAGAAAAATTACAACAAACAAAGAATTGGAAAATTTTCTCTGGGAGGTAAAGTAAGAGTAGGACATGAATTTGAATTTTTTGTTTAATTTAATCTCAGGAGATGATTTTTGAGGATTTCATAGAGTTGGTGTGCTCTTGAAGAGGAAAAGGAATAAAATTGATGTTCTTTAGAGAGGTTAGAGATAATTCCATCAATGGAAATGAACAGAGTTGCAGAGTGCACAGTAGAAGCATGATTTCAGATTTGGAGTTGATTATTCCAACCAAGGAAGATTGAAAGAATGGAATCAATGGGAGGATTTGTACAGTTATAGATAACAACTAGCAGAGGCAGAAATGAAACCGAGTTTAGATTTGAAATCTAATTAGCAGTTCCAGCTAGAAGAAAGATTGAGGAATGAGATCCTGGAGAAGATCTCTCAAGTTTGTTTCATGATTTGATTTTGTTCTAAGATATATTATGTTTTAATTTTGGAGATGATAGTAGAAATGCACAGCAAGGAAGCTATAACAGAGTGAAGCTTGTGGCAATGACAACAAGGCATATAGTTGATAAGGGAGAACAGCACAATTTCTCAGAGAAAGTGAAGGTGAGAAGTTTGAATTGTATAAGACTGACAGAGTTGGAAGTTGAGGAGCAGGAGTGCTCAAAAGAGGTTCTACTGCAAAGAACCAAGAGGATACCAAGAGCATTACTTGGTACTAGTGACAAGTGGAAGGCTTGTTACAGAAATTGGAAAGGCTTGTTGCATATCATAGGTGGGCGAGGAGAGTCCACAAATGAATGAGAATGTGATTATTTATGGTCATCATAGGAGTCACAACAAGAGGAAAGTGAATGCCAAGTCAAATGGTAAAGAAAAGAGGATGATTCAAGAATAGCTTGACAAAGAAATTGTTGAGATGAAAGAGCAGCTTAGTATAGTGATGATGATGCTTGAGGGATATGTGGAAGATGAATGGTGTGGAAGCACCATGAAGATGGAGAAGGTAAAATGGAATTTATTATAGGAAAAGTTAAGGCAGAATATGTATGTTAAATTGAAGAGAGAACTCAGAGAAACTGAGTATGAGATGAATGTTTGCCTATATGAACCTAAACAGGAAGTATTCTTTAGAGAATATGAATATGAGGATGTTGAAGAGACATTTTTTAAAATTCTCATGAACTACTTGGAAAGTCCTTATCAGCATGAGGACATGCAGATAGAGGGGTCAAATGAGGCTAGAGAGCCTTATATTTTTAAAATTGACAATTTGTGTGTGGTTGTAGGTAGTGGACAGCCATCTAAAATTGTCATGAAGATGGAGGAAGATGAAGGAGGGAAGAACTCAAATTCTATTCCAAGAAGAGATTAAGAGAATTTGAAAAATATACGAATACATTTTGAAGAGGAAATGAAACTTCTGGAAGAGGTGGTAGAAAAGTTTTTATTTCTAGAAGAGATTCCCGAAATAGAAGAGTTTTTATTTCTAGAAAGTAACTTGAAGTTGAGGAAATTTTAATTGAGTATGGGTATACATACATTGAATATGATGAAGTCAGAAGAGAGACCACCATAATGAAGAAATCAGAGGAAGATCTAGTAAATGGTTTGAATACTTAAATGTTGCATGGAGGAGGAATGTTAGAGGTATCTAAAGAGACTCAAAAGTCTCATATTTTTAAAGCTAATGAATGGTTTGTGTCTGCAGGTGTCAAAGGATGAGAAGGTAGACAGATTCATAATTTTTTCATGTCAATAAAATAGACAACATGGTCTCATTTAATCAGTGAAAAGGAAAGATATGCAAGTTCAAGGAATGTAGCTACTAAAGATGAAGCAACAAGTTGTCTTGAGGATGTTTCAACTGAAGAAATATTGGAATTGGCTATGAAAAACTATAAGGATGCAAGTATAGGAATTTTTAGAGTGACAATAAATGATGATAGTATTGAATATGAGTGGATAAGAACCTTGTCTAAAGGTATAAACTATTTGTGGAAAATATGTCATTTGAACCAAATCCAAGAACATACTTTATTCTACCAATCATGTAGATTTAATTTGCATCTTAAGGATATGAAACATTGGATGCATACTTTTGTTGAGGATGAGAAGAGGAATGAATACCTGGTAATAGCATTGGTCATACAAATATTTTTTGAAAATTTGCAACAGATACCTTATGTCAATGATGTCTACCAGCAAAGCATAGAGCTGGAAGGAATGGAAGAAATATGGGATCTAATTGAAAAGGTAACCAGAGAGAGTTGCCATGTAGTTGGAGGAATAGTCAGTCACAAGTTATTGTGTGCTGAAGGAGATTTCATTAGCAAATTTGTGAGCAAGAAGTAAAGAAATACATGGGATCCTGGAAAGTTGCAAACAGTCCAGCAAGATAGTAGAGGAAGAAAATGTTGCAGCAGAATGAGTGGACAACAACATAACAAAATATTGCATCCAGGGGGATTTAAGTAAAGGAAATCATGATCAGGATATCATGAACATTTTTCTTCCTTATGAGTCATATGCAGGAGAAATATGGCTCCAAAACCTATCTCATTTGACAAGACCTAAGGGGTCTTGAGTTTACTAAGGGAGTGGGTTCCCTAATTAAGTTTGATTGTTTGATTGTTGAAATTCCTATGTTTT
The DNA here is from genome assembly GCA_009831015.1 of Picea engelmannii. Classification (NCBI taxonomy): domain Eukaryota; kingdom Viridiplantae; phylum Streptophyta; class Pinopsida; order Pinales; family Pinaceae; genus Picea; species Picea engelmannii. The sequence continues at coordinate 17,588 of ML800709.1, forward strand.
AAGGAGTTCTATGATGTTTTGAATTGGTTTGTATTGAATTGCAATTATGTAATTAAATCTTCCTTGGTAGATCAAATCACGAGGGTTGAGTGAGTTAGATATCTTTCAGGTTTTCTTAAGAGATTTATGGATCTAGAGATCCTTGATATAGGAGTTGAGTGAGATATTTTTGGATCTAAGAGGATCCTTAGGGATTTTGGAGGATTTACAGGATTTGAACTTAATTTTTTCAAAATCCTCCTAATTTTAATTGTAATTGTAGGAGGCATGAAGGGGTAGGCCATTAATCGACTAAATTAGGCCAAAGAGACACGATAGGCCTACTGAATGTAATTAGGCCAAGTTATGAAAGGATGTTTTGTAAATAGATGTATAGTATGGTGTAATTAATGAATGAAGAGAGGATACACTCTATTTCGAGTGTTAGATAGCTTAATTGTGCAAACCCTTATCTTTGTATGATCCTTTACACATAAATATGTGTACATATATTGGTTTGTAGGTGTGATTGTAAGTTCCGGGATGAGGAGAGTGTGGTTGACATCGAATTGTAGGTGTCTTGATTGAGATCTTACAAGTCCTAAAAATATCTGAAGAATCTGTGGAAAAAAAACATGTCTTTGGATGAAAAACCAAGGTTGCAGGTTTTATGATATCCATCCTTGAATTAGATTGCATTTGTTCCCATCGAAGTCATGGAGGGAGAAAAGTAGAATTAATTGATCAAACTTATGATCAATGAATCATATCGAGGAAAACCAATTATACACCAGAGTTGACAGAAAATTAGACTATGTTCAGGGTAGAATAAGGGCTACAGTACCCGTTGCTCTATGGGAGAAGATCATGGGACCATTAGATCTAAAATTAGAGTAATATTTATGTCGTTAATCTTGGTGTATTATCAGTTGTTGGATCAGGTTGGAACGATATCGACAGTTGTCAAAGCATTCCCATTTAAAATAGATTGATGATTAAGTGCAACTCCAATTTGCAATGAAGTGCAACCAATTACACTAGAATAAACCCATGTCAGACCCATAATATCTCGTGTTTCCTCTCAGCAAGTTTTAAAACTAGCTTTTACAAATGCGAAAATGTGACTAAGGATTACCCTTTGGTCATAGCCGAGGTAAATGTGGATAGTTAAGTGCCTTGAGGCATAATTCTATTGGTTATATATATATAAACACATTTGGGTCTAAGCCTTGGTTCCAGCCTCCAGTTACATGAATAGTTATAAGCGATTTTGTCACAAGCCTTGGTTTGGAGGTCTAGTTGTATGAATTCCTTGTGTAGGGTTAAAATTGAATAAGTATAAGGACTGGAGGCCTTATTCAAGCTCCCTACACTAGTTTTAAGGACTAAAAATTAAGTTTATTATTTTTGAATATTTGTAAAGGTTTGAGTCCACAAGAGAGGAGCAAAATTTGAATTGAACTAGAAATGACCTCAGGGAGAACAATATCAATTATTCGATCCACAAGTGTGATCGACAAATGGGGTTTAGACAAAGGTTTGTGATAGGAATAATTGGATGCCTTTATGTTTGAGAAGGATTTGAAGATCCTTATATAGCTTCATTGTAGGCTTATTTAGCAGCAAATTGAGAGAAAGTTGTCATTATGTGGGTAATACCTGGTAGTAGTTCATCATATATACCATCCCTTACCTGTACCCACTCGACCTTGGGAAAAAATATCTATGGATGTTGTGGGAGGATTACCAACCACATGGAAGGGACATGACTATTTATGTGTGGTAGTTGACAGGTTCAACAATATTTTCATTCCCATTCCTTGTAAAAATACCATCAAGGGATAGGAAGAAGAAAACGTGTTCTTTGAACAGGGCTGGGTGCACTTTGGGATACCAAGGAGCAACATCTCAAATAGGGATACAATATTTCTCAATGAATTTTGGACTACATTTTGGAAAAATATGGACACTAAGTTGAAGAGTTCTACAGTATTCCATCCACATTCAAATGGGCAGCTAGAAGTAGTCAACAGGACTTTGGTGTATCTTTTCATGGGTTACAATCAAAAGCATTCGTAGACCTGGGATGAAAATTTGATCTATATTCAACACCCTTATAACAGATTCCACACTTCTACTGGTAAGTGACCTTTTGAACTTGCTTTGGGTATTTTCCACCTTCACCCTTAGATGTTGTATATGGACAGCAAGGAGGAGTGAGAGAGGACCTCACAGGAGATGCATTAAAAGTAGAAAAATTTGTTGAAAAGATCATGCAGATCCATTTGCAAGTACAAGACACACTAAATAAGTCACAGGAAAAGTACAAGGATAGACATGACCAGCACATAACAGAGAGAACATTTAGAGTGGAAGATAGAGTATGGTTGCAGTTGGATCAGGAGAGGCTACAGGGTCTTGGTAAGAATATCAAGGCTCTGTAGTATGGTCCTTTTTATGTATTGGAAAAGGTGGTAGATGATGCCTACAGACTAAGTCTACCCCCATACATGTGAATTTACTCGGTAGTGAATGTGGAGAATCTCAAACTCTATGATCCCTCCATGTTGGATCAAAAGGAGGAGTAGGTCCTACCTTCCATAAGGATTTAGCACCAGAAGCTCAAGAAGTGTTCGCAGAGGACACAATTTTGCATAAGTGGTCCAAAACTAAAAGAGAAAGGTAGCATAACCTTTGGCATATTAGGTTGAAAGGAAAACTTCCAGGCAAAGTAGGAGAAGGTAGAGGAAAAATTTCCTCACCCCATTCATTAAAGATTTTGGGGACCAAAATACTCCCTAAATGGGGAGGTATGATATGGATTGGATCATTATATTATTTTTCATCTATCTCGATGCTTTTAGAGTGGAAATAATTGGAGGAATCAACTTGTAGGGCCATTTTAGTGGCAGCTCCCAGTTTCAAAAATTGGGATCCATAACCTTGCAGGGTCATTTTTAGGCATCAAACGACCTTTTTGTGGGTTAAAACTTTCCTAACATAGGTTGTACCTCGTGACGCTATTCTACACATCGAGACTTTTCCAACAATGAAAAATGTGTGTCAATTGAAGTTTGTATGCAAAATATATACCTCACACAAGTTGACCTACCATGTTGACCACCATGGTATGAGAGAATGACACACCATCCCATGTTACTCATGCATATGGGGCTATCAACGTATGTAATTTCAAGAAGATTCCAGAAGTTCCAAAACCCTATCACAATTGAGGGTTGAGGAAGTCAAAAACCTACCCCTATATGGCTATTGGTCTATCTTAAATTCTTGGCCACTAGGAGGAGAAGGGGTTCCATTCTTTTGCATTGAATCTTGTTCCATAACTAAGCATAATATCTTAGAGTGGTATTCTTTGAGCATAGTAGAGGAGGTAATATTTTCTAATAGCCACACAGGCCACAAGTCAAAGGAAACTCCACGGAGAGTGTCTCTTTCTTTGTACTTGCATCATTTATATACTAGATAAAAGAGAGCAGAGCGGCCTCACCTTCTAGATGGGTTTTTTCCCGTATTTGGTTTCCTAGGTCATATATTGTGTTTATTTGTGGATGGTGTGATTGTATTTTACTATTTTATATTTTCCACATTTTATCTATTTTATGCATAAGAATAAAATCATTAACTAAATATTTTGGAGATATGAAGGAAAAAAATGACCTTAATAGTAAATATTTTCAATATTTTACTAGATCTGTTGTGATGAATTGTTCCAGTGGAATATCCATGGTAGTTTACAAATCAAATTGTGAACAACATTGGAGAGTGTCTCATTGTGATAGCCACTAGATGTCCATGTAGAGTGAGGACTGCAGTGATAGCATAATCTGAAACATTTTTCCCGATATTGAATGGTTGTTGCAAGTCTGGTAGAGTGAGTTCTAGTGTTGAACAAAGGTGGTGTTTCAAGTCCTCAAATGCTTTATGTTGTGAATCAATACAAATGAACTTAGCTTTGGCCCCACCCTTGGTCACTTGGCTTAGGATCCAAGTGATATGGGATAATCTCAACACTTGTGTTGCCATAGGGTGTTCATGATCTATTGAATGTGTTGCAAATACTCTACCCAAGTTTTGTTGAAGATGACGATTGTTAGCACATAGAATGTGAAGGGGGTCAAAAAAACCTTGGTTTTGTTTTATTTTGAGTCAAAGGTCGGGTTTATTTTCTGCCAACTCAACAAGAAATTTCACATCATACTTATGAGTACCTCATGCACTCATCTTTCATTATTGCAACTAAGAAATGTGTTAAGGTGATTTTATAATTTTCAGTGCCTTCATTTAATTAGATTTTCAAGGATTTTTTCACAATATGTCTAACAGTTTCCTTGAAGTGCAATATTTTATTTTGAACTTGGCGTTGCAAACTGGCGTTGAAAACTTGGCACTACGAAGTGGCGTTACAAACTGGTGCCGCGAACTGTTCAAATTCATTTGTTGCAAACTGATATTTATGCTGATGAAACTCTTTTTTAGCAAAGAATTCTCACATGTATTCCTTTCATTTCAAATCTCAATGACTGATCCATTATCCCTCATGTTTGAAGAATGCTCTATCTCATACCCTTGATGTGGATAAAGTGTTTTATGTAAATATTTGGCAAGGAGAGATTTAGAAAACATTTTTGTCATTAAAACTCTATTTTTTGTGTACTCTACTTTCACACACCTAGCTATCATAACAAATTGTAGAAAGTATTCTTCCAGAAGTAGTTATGGACGGTCAAAAACACAAGAAGAAGCTCAAGAAGTAAAGGATAAATACATTGATCTTACAAAAAATCCAACAACAATTTTTGGTCAAATTTTTTGTTATATGCCTGTACAACATTTTGGTGATAGCCATGAGTTTAAAACCATAATTAACAGTTTTGGTGTTTTCCTCCAGTTTTATATCAAGATTATGAATTTTTTGCAGCATATATGGAATCCTGAAATAATATTTGAGGTTTTGAAGCTTTGAAAAAGTGAAGCAGGTTGTTGCAGGAAAGTTCGCAGCGCCTGGACTCACCGGCGTTGTGAACTAGTAATTTATGACAATTTGTAAGCATTATCACACAGCAGAGAATTGTTTTTATCATAAATTTTGAATGCCAATCTAGGTTCTTCTGAAATTTAATGTGGAGAAGCACCATATTACCATTGACTTGATGATACACATTATCCCAACCCAGTTCATAGTTTGGGAGAAAATTCCAAATCATCACCTACAGGAAAATTCGCAGTGCATGTTGTCAAAGACGTTGTGCACTCTAACAATCTGACAAACCCGATCTATGGGAAGGTTTCCAGTTGTCAGGTAATGTTTGAATGGTCTTCTAGGAGTTATTTAGACTTGAGAGACATGTGTTCCATCTCCATATCAAGCAGAATGACCTATTTCAAAAGGAATTTATCACAATAGACAAGATCCCAAAAAATAGGAATTTGTTAGGTTTTTGTTGGAATCTTTTGTAACAAGACTCCTAAATAGAGGAGGATCCTATGTAGCTCCTTGGTTTCGACCTCCTTAGTTTTATAGATATCATTCACTATATATGAGAGGGATTTTGATAAGGAAATGGTAGGATTCATGATCCAAGAGAGTGGGGAGCTAGAGGAGCAATTTAGTTGCTCATTTGTAAGCATGTTTGTAATGGCATGTTATACCATTAAATATTCATGATAGTTGTTATCAAATGGTCTTCTTTATTTTCCCACTTATTTTTTATCTTCTTGATTGAATATATTGTAGGTTTTGAGGATCATATCTACCATTGATTGATGGATTCATGAACAACAGAGGATTTGTTGTAGCTTGCCCATTAAATCATTTTTCATTGTTTAAGCAATCTTTAATCTGTTGCAGAAAAAATCTATGTACAATGGATGTTCTTCATTTTTTCATATTCACTATGCTTATACTCATCATTATATATCCCTTTTTTCTAATATACAGATTTATTTCCTTTTATCTCTAGGATGTTATGACACCATGCCCAATGGAATGCCTCTACAGAAATGTTGTTGCCCTCTCCCTTTATTTCTCAGTCTTGTCGGTCCACCTACTCAAACCAGCTTAATCCATTTATATTATGATGGGTACTAGGATTACACCTACATCGGTCTAGATGTGACCTCTAGTGCTAACATTTTTGGCATCGTTGTAAGGGACGACAATGAAGACACCTTCCTGGGTGAACTATCATGATTAGATATAGCTTTGGATGGTGAACTAAAGCTAGACACTTTTAGAATGGTTATATTTCACCATGGGAACTCCATTGTTCAGAGATCTATTGGTGACTCCATTGTTTTAAAATGGAAAAGATCCTAGCTTAGAGGTATGATTTCTATGATTTTTCAAAGATAGTTGGTTTTCCAAATCCAATGCCTAGTAGAGATGAATGGAAAGGTTTCCTTCTCGTATTTAGAGGAGAATATTGGGAAGTACCAGCTAAACACTTGCTATATTTCCATGATTTTATTCATCGACTTCTGATTGTGAATGAGGATGTTCAGATCAAGATTTTTAGGTACTCATTAAAGGGAATAGCTCATGACTGGTGTCAATCTCTTCCAGTTGCCAGTATCAACTCTTTGACAGGTTTTCATGTTGCCTTTAAATTGTTTTGTAAGGAGTATTTTTTTGTTGAACATCTTTATGAAAAATTATGTGATGAGTTTTCTCTACTTTGTAAAGACTTTGCTTGTCATGAAAAGCATACTTGTGATGAAGAATTTTCCATAGAATAAAGTACTTTTCATGATGATCAAGAGGTTTTGAATGATCTTCATTATGATATGCATTCACAAGAAAATGGACTAGAAGTAGATAGACATGTCTTTGATACACTACTTGTTGACAACTCTCATTTTCAGCTTGATTATTACGAATGTAAAAATGAGCTAGTCCCAACTATAGATCTTGAGATCCTATTTCATATTCACCCATATTCACTGGAAATTGGTGAAAATATTGGAAATATATTGCAACAATTTTCAATCCATCCCATGCTTGAATTAGCCAAGGAGGAATTCATTGATGAGCTACAACAAGTTTTGTACGACTTTCAAGATCATGTTGTTATTTATATGGAGATGTTTTGGAGCAATAGATTTCCAGTTGTTGTCATCATAAGAACAAAGTTCTTGGATTATAAGTATGATTTTTCAAGGAAGTATGTGTGGTTGTCATTATGTCTCTATTGTTACTTAGTGCCCAGTTTCCGATATGAGGATGAAGATTAATCAGTCACAAAGTTATTTGTATGGTTACTGAGGAAATTTTTATATATTTGAAGGTGTATTTTTTCATCAGTTAGAAGTAGGAATGTATATAAATAAGCTTGTGATGCAAGCATTTGGTTTGAGTTTGAATGCAACCTTCAGTTTTCATTCGGATTGTAGTGTGAGATTTCTTTTCAGCAGTGTGTTTTCATAATTTGAATAAGTTATAGAAATTTGGAAGGAGGTGAAGGACTCCATAGCCCAATGGATAAGACACTGGAAATGCATGTTCCTGGAGCCTCACAAGGACGTATCCATCCCATATGGAGCTAGATGTTATCACATAGAATGTGGAGGGGATCAAAAACACCTTGGTTTTGTTTTATTTTGAGTCAAAGGTCAGGTTTATTTGTTTCCAAATCAACAGGAAAGTTTGCAACATACTTAAGAGTACCTCATGCACTCATCTTTCATTATTGCAACTAAGAAACGTGTCAAGGGGATTTTATAATTTTCAATGCCTTCATTTAATTATATTTTCAAGGATTTTGTCACAGGATGTCTAATAGTTTCCTTGAAGTGCACTATTTTATTTTGAATTTGGCATTGTGAATTGGCATTGCAAACTGGCGCTTCAAACTTGGTGCTACGATCTGGTGCTGCACACTTGGCGTTGTGAACTGGTGTTGCGAACTGTTCAAATTCAAGCTAATATTTATGCTACTGAAACTCTATTTTAGCAGAGAATTACCACATGTCTTCCTTTAATTTTGAATCTCAGTGGTTGATCCATTATCCCTCATGTATGAATAATTCTCTATCTCATACCCTTTATGTGCATAAAGTGGAGTATGTAAATCTTTGGCAAGGAGAAATTTAGAAAACATTTTTGTCATTAAAACTCTATTTCTTTTGTACTTTGTTTTCACACACCTAGACATCATAACAAATTGCAGAAAGTATTCTTCCAGTAGTAGTTTTGGATAGTAAACAACACAAGAAGAAGCTCCAGAACTAATGGATAAATACATTGATATTACAAAAAATCCAACATCAAATTTTGGTCAAAGTTTATGTTATATGCATGTACAACATTTTGGTGATTGCTATGAGTTTAAAACCATAATTAACAGTTTTGGTGTTTTCCTCCAGTTGTATATCAAGATTATGAAGTTTTTGCAGCATGTCTGGAATCATGGAATAATATTTGAAGTGTTGAATCTTTTAAAAATTGAAACAGGATACTACAGGAAATTCTGCAGTGCCTAGACTCAATGGCATTGCTAACTGGTAATTTATGATAGTTTGTAAGCATTATCACGCAGCAGAGGATTGTTTTGCTCATAACTTTTGAATGTCAATATGGGTTCTTCTGAAATTTGGTGTGGAGAAGCACCATATTACCATTTACTTGATCACAAAACATTATCTCGACCCAGTTCGTATTTTTGGAGAAAAGTCCAAATCATCACCTACAGGAAAGTTCGCAACGCATGTTGTCGAAGGTGTTGTGAATTCTAACAGTCTGACAAATTCAAGCTATGGGAAGGATTTCAGCTGTCAGAGAAGGTTCAAATGGACTCCTATGAGTTATTTTCACATGAGGAACATATGTTCCATCTCTAGAGCAAGCAGAATGACTTGTTTCAAAAGGAATTTATCACAATAGACAAGATCCCCAAAAATAGAAATTTGTTAGGTTTTTGTTGGAATATTTTGTAACAAGACTCCTAAATGGAGGAGGATCCTATGTAGCTCCTTAGTTTCGACCTCCTTAGGGTAGATAGATATTAGTCACTATATATGAGAGGGATTTTTATAAGGAAAGGGTTGGATTCATGATCTAATGGAGGAGGGAGCTAGAGGAGTAGTTTAGTTGTTCATTTGTAAGCCTGAGGGCCTGTTTGCAATGACATTTTATGCCATTAAAGGTTCATGAGAGTTGTTATCAGATGGTTTTCTTTGTTTTCCCATTTCTTTGTTATCTTCTTGCTTGAATATATTGCATGTTTTGAGGATCATAGTTTCCATTGATTGATGGATTCATGAACAGCAGAGGATTTGTTGTAGCTTGCCCATTAAATCATTGTTCATTGTTTAAGCAATATTTAATTTGTTACAGAAAAAATCTCTATACAATGGATGTTCTTCCTTTTGTCATATTCACTATGCTTATTACTCATCATTATATATCTTTTTTGTCTGATATACAGTTTGATTGCCTTTGATCTGTAGGATGTTATGACTCCATGCTCAATGGAATGCCTCTGCAGACATTTTGATTCCATCTCCCTTTATTTCCCAATCTTGTTGGTCCACCTACTCAAACCAGTTTAATCCATTTATATTTTTATGGGTACTAGGATTACACCTACAGCAGTATAGGTGTGACCTCTAATGTTAACATTTTTGGCGTTGTTGTAAGGGACGACAATGAAGACACCTTCATGGGTGAACTATGATGATTAGATGTAGCTTTGGATGGTGAACTAAAGCTAGACACTTTTAGAATGATTATATTTCACCATGGAGACTCCACTGTTCAGAGATATATTGGTGACTCCATTGTTTTAAAATGGACAAGATCTTAGCTCAGAGGTATGCTTTCTATGATTTTTCAAAGATAGTTGGTTTTCCACATCCAGTGCCTAGTAGAGATGAATGGGAAGGTTTCCTTCCCATATTTAGAGGAGAATATTGGGAAGTACTAGCTGAAAACTTGCTATATTTCCATGATTTTATTCATCGACTTCAGATCGTGCATGAGGATGTTCATATCAAGCTTTTTAGGTACTCATTAGAGGGAATAGCTCATGACTGGTGTTGATCTCTTCCAGTTGCCAATATCAACTCTTAGACAGGTTTTCATGTTGATTTTAATTTGTTTTGTAAGAGGTATTGTTTTTTTGAACATCTTTATGAAAAATGATGTGATGAATTTTCTTTACTTTGTAAATACTTTGCTTGTCACAAAAAGCATACTTGTGATGAAGAATTTTTCATAGAAGAAAGTGCTTTTCATGATGATCAAGAGATTTTGAATGATCTTCATTATGATATGCCTTCACAAGAAAATGGAATGGAAGAATATAGGCATGTCTCTGATACACTACTTGTTGACAACTCTCATTTTCATCTTGATTATTACGAAAGTAAAAATGAGCTAGTCCTAACTATAGATCTTTATATCCCATTTCATATTCACCCATATTCACTTGAAATTGATGAAAAGAGTGGAAATATATTGCAATAGTTTTCAAGCCAACCCATGCTTGAATCAGCCAAGGAGGAATTCATTGATGAGCCACAGTAAGTTTTATATGGATTTCAAGATCTTGTTGTTATTTATATCGAGATGTTTTGCAGCAATAGATTTTCAGTTGTTGTCATCATAAGAAAAAAGTTCCTAGATTGTAAGTATGATTTTTCAAGAAAGTATATGTGGTTTTCATTATGTCTTATTGTTACTTAGTGCTCAATTTTTGAGATGAGGATGAATATTATTCAGTCACAAAGTTATTTGTATGGTTACTGAGGAAATTTGTATATATTTGAAGGTCCAGTTTTTCAGCAGTTAGAAGTAGGAATGTATATAAGTAATCTTTACATGCAAACATTTGGTTTCAGTTTGAATGCAACCTTCATTTTGAATTTGGATTGCAGTGTGAGCTTTGTTTTTAGCAGTGTGTTTTCAGAATTCGAATAAGTTATAGAAATTTGGAAGGAGGTGAAGGACTCCATAGCTTAATGGATAAGGCACTAGAATTCCATGTTCTTGGAGCCTCACAGGGATGTCTCCATCCCCTATGGAGCCATATGTTAGCACATAGAATGTGAAGGGGGTAAAAAACACCTTGGTTTTGTTTTATTTTGAGTCAAAGGTCAAGTTTATTTACTTCCAACTCAATAGGAAAGTTCGTATCGTACTTATGAGTACCTCATGCACTCATCTTTCATTATTGTAACTAAGGAAAGTGTCAAGGGGATTTTATAATTTTTAGCACCTTCATTTAATTATATTTTCAAGCATTTTGTCACAAGATGTCTAACAGCTTCCTTGAAGTGCACTATTTTATTTTGAACTTGGCGTTGCGAACTGGCGCTGCAAACTTGGCACTGTGAACTGGCGCTACGAAATGTTCAAATCTATTTGCTGCAAACTAATATTTTCGTTTCTAAAACTTTGTTTTAGAAAAGAATTCTCACTTGTCTTCCTTTCATTTCAAATATCAGTGGTTGATCCATTATCCCTCATGTTTGAAGAATGCTCTATCTCATAGCCTTGATGTGCATAAAGTGGTGTATGTAAATCTTTGGCAAGGAGATATATAGAAAACATTTTTGTCATTAAAAATTTATTCCTTTTCTACTATGTTTTCACGCACCTAGCCATTATAACAAATTGCAGAAAGTATTCTTCCAGTAGTAGTTATGGATAGTCAACAACACAAGAAGAAGCTCCAAAACTAAAGAATAAATACATTGATCGTACAAAAAAGGAAACATCAATTTTTGGTCAAATTTTATGTTATATGCATGTACAACATTTTTGTGATGGCCATGAGTTTAAAACCATAATTAATAGTTTTGGTGTTTTCCTCCAGTTGTATATCAAGATTATGAAGTTTTTGTAGCATTTTTGGACTCCTGGAATAATATTTGAGGTGTTGAATCTTTTCAAAAGTGAAACAGGATGCTACAGGAAAGTTCGCAGTGCCTGGACTCACTAGCACTGCGAACTGGTAATTTATGATAGTTTGTAAGCATTATCAAACATCAGAGGATTGTTTTGCTCATAACTTTTGAATTCCAATATGGGTTCTTCTGAAATTTTGTGTAGAGAAGCACCATATTACCATTGACTTGTTGACAAAAACTCATCCTGGCCCAATTCACAATTTGGGAGAAAAGTCCAAATCATCACCTACAGGAAAGTTCACAGTGCATGTTGTCAAAGGCGTTGCAAACTCTAATAGTATGAAAAACCCAAGCTATGGGAAGGAATCCAGCTATAAGGAAAGGTTTGAATGGTCTCCTAGGAGTTATTTGTACATGAGGTACATGTTAAGTACCTATACCAGATCTGCAAATATACTTCAATAATACCAAGAATAAATCATAAACCATTCACCATAACATGAACACAAGAAATAGAGAAAACCCTTGAGGTAGGTTAACACCATATATTAATCCTTATGGAAGGATAAAACTCCTAAAGCAATCCTTGCTTGTACAATCACAATATTCTTCACTATGTTTCATTACATTGCCTATACTTCTTTATGTAGCTCTCCCTATCTCCTAGGAACCTTCTAGAGAGCCTTCTCACATTTATTACATCCAACTACCATAGTGGGTCTTTATTAATATAGTGGACCTAGTCCACCTTACATTGAATGACCACATTCCCATATATTAATTGACTTCCACTAATAACACATAACTACATTCCCATTGGGTACCTCCCTAGGTACCCCATATTACCTCCCTAGGTATACTACATTCCATCCCCCTTCACATGTTTTGTCCTCGAAATATGAGAAGAAACCATACAATATGACCGACTAAGCAATGTAGCCAACTAGTACCAAGTACGACCATCCATCCATCCCAATGGAAGTCGAACATGATGTATATCTGCTACCTTTCCACCCTTATCTTTCTCTGCATCATGTCGGGGTTTCCATGGGATTGTTTATGTAGCTTGAGCTCTTCCCGTAGTGTTGGTAGTCATTCTTGCACCTCTTGATCGGTTTCCTGTCTGGTGCCCTGCTGGTGCATAAATGTGTTCATGCACATGCCCTTGCCTTGATGATTTTTGCATCTCTATATGATTTGGATGGCGACATACAACAACTGTAGGAATTTGTTCTGTTTTCTTCAAATATGCAACACTTTGTGCCTTTGAGTCAATGACCTCCTTAGCTTCCTGATTATGTCCTTCTTGTAGTTTTGCTTCATCTCTTTCTGCAGACTCTACCTCTGATTCAACTTCAGACCGGGCAATAACTTCTTTGCTAGCCTCCATGGGTCCATATTTCTTACTAAGAGACACATCCTACAATGTGATTTTCTTTTTCTTGTACCACAAATTTAAAAACTTCTTTTGCACATTAATATTAATGGTACCCACTGATTCTATCCAAGGATATCCCAAAACAATATTCACTACATCCATATCCATAGCATAAAAATCTGAATGCAGCACATATTTATCCATGGTAATCTTCAAATCTTTGAAAATTTGAACATTTTCACCCTCAACACGTGTGCTTTGAATATTCTTTATTGGAACTTGCAATCTATTAACCAACTGAACATTGATAAAATTATGCATGCAACTAGGGTTAATAGAAACAACGATATTTTCTTTATGAATACAGCCATGAACATGTAATATAGATTTTTCACATGAAAATAAACTCTTGTTTCTCTCTTTATCCTTATTTTCTCCATGATACCACTTGTCTAACAATAGTTTTTCAAATTCTACATTAGAGAGTCTCATCATCTCCTTATAATCAAGCAATTTCCACCAAATGGAAGCATCACCTTGCAATTTGAGATCTACCCAATGGGGCCAAGTATCTTCCCATGCTGATTTTTTTTCTTTAATGAATGATTCAATACTAGGGCCATCACATTTCCATATAAAATACATCTTTCTATGAAAAACTCCCAAAAATAGAACAATAAGTTACGACAGAAAATCGCGGTTTTTTCTAGAAAAATCCTAAAAAACTGTTGAAGTTAAGATGCTCATAACTTCACTTCCCGGACTCCATTTTGGCTGATTTTTTTTTGAAATTGGGTGAAATTGTGAGAGGAAATCAGATCTGTAATTTATTTGGGCAAATTCAGCCTCCAGATGCTACAGAAATAAAAAAATTATTGCCATCGTCCGCAGAACAAATCCTGAAAATTTGTAGATTTTAAAACTTCAATATCTTGACTTCCCGGACTCCGTTTCGGACGATTTTTTTTTTTCAAATTGGTTCTTTTTCTGAGAGGAACTCAGATATACAACCCTTTTCTACAAATTTTGTACATAAATATACCGAAAACTTCAAGAATGTCGCGGCCCTCTTTTTTCTTCTCCGAAAAAAAAAATCTGCAAAAATAAAAAAATATTTGTCCACAATGTGTGCCCAAGGAAAGTGCTCTGATACCACTTGTTAAGTACCTAAACCAGATCTGCAAATATACTTCAATAATACCAAGAATAAACCATAAACCATTCACCATAACATGAACACAAGAAATAGAGAAAACCCTTGAGGTAGGTTAACACCATATATTAATCCGTATGGAAGGATAACACTCCTCAAGCAATCCTTGCTTGTACAATCACAATATTCTTCACTATGTTTCATTACATTGTCTATACTTCTTTATATAGCTCTCCCTATCTCCTAGGAACCTTCTAGAGAGCCTTCTCACATTTATTACATCCAACTACCATAGTGGGTCTTTATTAATATAGTGGACCTAGTCCACCTTACCTTGAATGACCACATTTTCATATATTAATTGACTTCCACTAATAACACATAACTACATTCCCATTGGGTACCTCCCTAGGTACCCCATATTACCTCCCTAGTCTAGGTAATGTAATGAAACATAGTGAAGAATATTGTGATTGTACAAGCAAGGATTGCTTGAGGAGTTTTATACTTCCATAAGGATTAATATATGGTGTTACCCTACCTCAAGGGTTTTCTCTATTTCTTGTGTTAATGTTATGGTGAATGGTTTATGGTTTATTCTTGGTTATTTATGAAGTATATTTACAGATCTGGTTTAGGTACTTAACAATACATGTGTTCCATCTCCATATCAAGCAGAATGCCCTGTTTCAAAAGGAATTTATCACAAAAGACAAGATCCCAAAAAATAGGAATTTGTTAGGTTTTTGTTGGAATATTTTGTAACAAGACTCCTAAATGGAGGAGGATCCTATGTAGATCATTGGTTTCAAACTCCTTAGGATAGATAGATATCATTCACTATATATGAGAGGGATTTTGATAAGGAAAGGGTTGGATTCATGATCCAAGAGAGGAGGGAGCTAGAGGAGCAGTTTAGTTGTTCATTTGTAAGCCTGAGGGCCTTTTTGTAATGAAATTTTATTCCATTAAAGATTCATGAGATTTTTTATCAAATGGTCTTCTTTTTATTCTCATTTCTTTGTTATCTTATTGCTTGAATATATTGCAGGTTTTGAGGATCATTGTTGTGGGGTATTCTACCCTACGGACTAATAAGCTAGGGCTCTAAACTTATACGCAGAAAATGACCCTTAAGATTTAACTTTTAACCTTCTACCCAAAATCTCAACCCCTTTTCGAGCAAACAATGGAAGAATCGAC
>ML800709.1:33268-52491 GCA_009831015.1 Picea engelmannii
ATTTTGGCAGAGTTTCTTTGCTATCCTTTTTCCTCCTTTGATTAGTACCCCTACCCCTCCTTTTATAGGCTAGGAAGAGCTAGGGTTTTAGGCGAACTCTCGGCCATGCATGGCGGAGAGTTTCAGTTAACTGACAAAAAGCCCCGTGTCTCGGCGGAAACTTCCCTGATTTTTTTCTTTGTTAGGTACTCGCGGGCTGTTTTGGGCTAGCCCGCGGATGCCCGCGTGCAGTAAAGAGACAGCAAGCGGTTGCCCGCGCCCAGTGAGAAGTTAGGGCGCGGGTTGCTTGTTTTAAGTGGTTTTTTGAGGAATTACTCAGCATGGCTTTGGCTAGGAAGAGGCATGAGTTGGCATGATGCCAGGTAAACCTGTATGGTGCATTTTAGGGTTATAACAACCATAACTTCCATTGATTGATGGATTCATGAACAACAAAGGATCTTTTGTAGCTTGCCCATTAAATCATTGTTCATTGTTTAAGCAATATTTAATCTATTGCAGAAAGGATCTATGTACAATGGATGGTATTCCTTTTTTCATATTCATTGTGCGTATACTCATCACTATATATCCCTTTTGTTTGATATATAGTTTGATTGTCTTTGATCTGTAGGATCTTATGACTCTATGCCCAATGGAATGCCTCTGCAGAAATTTTGTTGCCCTCTTCCTTTCTTTCCTAGTCTTGTTGGTCCACCTACTCAAACCAATTTAATTCATTTATATTTTGATGGGTACTTGGCCTACACCTATAGCAGTCTAGGTGTGACCTCTAGTGCTAGTAAAGATATCATCAAAATATATGACCATAAAATTATTTGTGAGTGGTTGCAATATATCATCCATCATCCTCATGAACAATGTTGGTGCATTAGTCAATCTCAAAGCCTTGAACAACCACCAAAAAAATCCTTCTTTAGACTTGAAGGTTATCTTCCATATATTAGGTTTCTCAATTGGTACATAGGGGTAACCTAAATTCAAATCAATCTTATTAAAATCTGGAGTTGATAAAAAAGATCATCAATATGATGATTAAATATTGGTTCTTTACTATGATTTTGTTCAAATCTTTGTAATCAATATAGAGATATCATTATTTTTCACCAACACAATTGGGTTTTTGCAAGACTAGGAGCTCAATCAAATGTGGTCGTTTTGAATAAGGTCTTGAATCTATTTTTTGATTTATTCATTCTCTAGGAGAGTACATCTATATATTGGGTCATTAGGTAAAGGAGTACTAGGTATCAAATCAATTGAATGTTTGACTTGCTAGTGTAGAGTCACCTCCACATGTGAAGTGAAGATATCTTTGTATTCTTCCACCATTTTTTCCACCTACTTCTAATGTGTAGAGATACCCTATGGAGAGGTTATGGTGGTTGCAATGATATTTTTCTCACCTTCTAGTATAATCATGAACAGACAAATCTCCCAATCTAAAATATTACTTACTCTGCTTCGCTAAGATCAAGGAAATGGTGGGAGTTGGAACTATCTATGGTACCTTGTAGAGATTACCTCCCAAGGTAATAGTGATAGTGGAACAAGTATTTGTCTACTAGTATCCACCTTGATCAATAGGGCGGTTTCCAAGAGGAATATAAATATAGAGGGGGAGAGGAGAAGGATCATTTTGTAGGGGACTATAGTAGACCATAATGTCTTATATCTATGCAATGATATTTAGCGTTTGTTGTTCCTAAAGATATTCTTGGCTAGGGAATAGTGCCAAGGTACCCTGTGGAGGAAAAATTCTCCCCACTTTAGGCTTTTGAAAGGATCTGGCAACTATTAGGGGTAACCCTCAAATATGGATGTTGTTTTAATTTAGATGTTCTTGAACAAAATTGAAGAAAGATGGAACTTTATCACAAATTCAAACTTAAAAATAAATTTTTAGTACAATATTAGAGATATTATGCAATAAATATTATTTTCCTTTAACAGTTATTTTTATTTACTGAGGGCACCATATTCCCATTCATTCAGTTTCTAGAAAATATATGAAAGAAGATAAAGTGAGATGAAAGAGAACACAATACTCTTCAAAATAATACTACTCAAAGCAAATATTGTTTTCAAGAAAAAATTTCCTCAAGTATATTATAAATAACCACTCATCAGTAACTAAATTGAAAAACAAGTGAACATATATAAAAATGCTACAGATTATCAACTTTCTATAAAACTTCCACGCATACTGTGAATCATATTTAATTTCAACATAATTTAGTAATAAATACTATGAACCATGAAATATGAAATAAAATATGTTACTACCTTAACATTTAACATTATGAGTCGTCATTGCAAGAATCATCATGTGAAAACTTTGCATGTTGCGGATATTATATTAAAACTTTGATTAATACAAAAATAAATCTTTGAGTTTAAATCTCTAAAAACTTTATTGATTCAAAATTTGAAGTCTTTACTAAAATGTTTAAAACAAATAACAAGAAGAAATACACAAAATATTGATTGAACAAGGGATGAATACTCTGAAAACACAAAAGGACCATAAAAATTGAGAAAAATTTAAGCAATTTTTCTCTTTCCAACGACCAAAACAACTAATAGAATCAAGTTCTCTCTTTAGTACAATAATTGATACCATCTTCTTGTTGTTTTTCTTCATATAAGATATGATCAATATATTATTACTATGACGAGTGTTCCATATATAGGGAACATATGGTGACCATCCATGAAAGGATGTGTCCCTTGAATAATCAATAACTATTTATTATTATCATTTACTTATTATATATGATATTTAATAATTAATAATAACTCTTTGAAGGTACGGAGAATAGCCTCTCGAGATGTAAGTGTTAGGTCAACCACCTAGACCTTTGAGGCACCCAGTAAGTATGAGAGAACTGAAGGTGGATTCTGTCCATATACTGCTTCAAAAGGAGTTATGTGTGTAGTTGTATGGTATGAAGTGTTGTACCACCATTCAGCTAGGGGTAACCATTGAGCCCACTTATTTTGCTTTTATGAGGAAAAAAACCTCAAATATGTTTCCAAACATTTTTTGACAACTTTTGTTTGGCCATCAGTCTGGGGATGATAAGTTGTGTTGAGATGAAATTCGGTGCCTTGTATCTTGAACAGTTTTTTCCAAAAATTGCTTGTGAAAGTTGGGTCGCGATCAGAAACAATAGAGTGTGGCATGCCATGAAGCTTGAAGACCTGATCCATGAAAATTTGAGCCACTGTGGATGATATAAATGGGTGTTGAAGGGTGCAGAAATGAGCATACTTGGAAAGGTGATCAACAACCACCATGATGATGGATTTATTGCTTGATTTAGGTAAGCCAGTAATAAAATCCATAGAGATATCCTTCCAAATAGCAGGTAGAATTGGGAGCAGTTGTAGTGTGCCAAGAGATTTGACTGTTTATCCCTTGTTGCTTTGACACACATCACATTCAGCTACAAAATTACGAATTTCGTGTTTCATACCATCCCAGAAAAGGGAACGATTGACCCTGTCATAGGTTTTGGTGAACCCGGAGTGCCCTGTTGTGGGTGTAGCATGAAGCTCAAAAATTACCGTGGATTTAAGCTTTGATTGTGTACTTAAATACAAACGGCCTTTGTATCAAAGTTCATCATGGAGCCAAGAGTACCCTAGGGAAGCTAGAGCATTGGACGGCAATTGTTGGATCAACTGCAAACTTTTGGGATCTTGTAGCCATTCCTGGCGAACAGCTTGGAGCCAATCTGGTACAATGAATGAAAGAGAAAAAATGGATCCTTCATCTTCATATTTTCGGAAAAGTGCATCCACAACCACATTGTCTTTTCCTTTCTTGTAAATGATCTCATAATCATATCCAAAGAGTTTAGTCACCCATTTTTGTTGTTCTGGGGAGGAAATGCATTGTTCCAAAAAATACTTGAGGCTTTGATGGTCTATCTTAATTTGGAAATGTTGCCCCAATAGATAAGAGCACCACAGATCGGCGGCATGCAGAATAGCCAACATTTCCTTTTCATAGATGGATTTTCCCGGATTTCTTTCAAATAGTTGCTTGCTGGTAAAGGCCAAAGGTTGACCCTCTTGCATAAGGACAGCACCAATTCCTTTCCCTGAGGCATCACATTCCAACACAAAGGTCTTTGTGAAATCGGGAAGGGCAAGGACTGGAGTGGTGCACATGGCCATCTTCAAGGTTTGAAAAGCTTGAGCAGCGGCTGGAGTCCAAGTGAAACAGTTTTTTTTTAGGAGAGAAGTGAGAGGTGTTGCAATCTTCCCATAATTATTAACAAACTTGTGATAATACCCTGTTAAGCCCACAAATCCACGCAAGCTCTTAAGATTCTTTGGGTGAGGGCAGTCTTGCATAGCTTCAATATTTTTAGGATCCACCCTGACGCCATCTTTTCCAACCAAATGACCCAAGTATTCTACTTCTGAGCTGCCAAAAGCACATTTAGACTATTTCAGGGAAAGTTGGTGCTGAGAGAGTAGATGGAGAACTCGATCCACATGAGAAAGATGGTTTGTCCAGGTTTTTCTATAGATGAGGATATCATCAAAGAAAACTCAGACAAAATGGCGGAGAAAAGGACGGAAGACATGATTCATGAGGCTTTGGAAGGTGGAGGGGGCATTACACAAGCCAAAGGGCATGACCAAAAACTCATAGTGGCCCTGATGAGTTCTAAAGGCAGTCCTGGGAATGTTTGCCTCTTTCATACATATTTGGTGGTAGCCCGAACGAAGATCAAGTTTAGTGAAGAATTGGGTGCCACTCAATTCATCCAGGAGGTCATCAATGACAGGAATGGGGAATTTGTCTTTGATGGTAAGTTTGTTGAGGGCACGGAAGTCAGGACACATTCGCCAAGAACCTTCTTTCTTCAGGACCATGACCACAGGAGAAGAGTAGGGGCTCGTACTAGTGCAGATAACACCTGCATTAAGGAGTTCCTGGACCATTTTCTCAATTTCATTTTTTTGGGAAAAGAGGTCACGATACGGATGGATATTGGGAAGAAGGCTTCCAGGTACCAAGGGAATGGAATGATCATGAACACCACGGGAAGGAGGGAGTCCTTGGGGAGCGGAAAAGACCAATTGATGTTTAGAAAGGATGGCTTAGAGGTCTTGCGGGACCGAGGGTGTCTCTGTTTCTTGTATGGCATGGAGTTGGGTGATAACACCAGAATGACCTTTTTTTAGATTATTTTCCATGTGATGGGAACTAATGATCTTAGGTGAACCAGCGGTGATGCCTTGGAAATTATATTGGTGGCCCTCCTGGTCGAATTTCATAGTTAAGTCTTTAAAATCCATGACAATGGGACCCAAATTCCTTAGCCAGTCTGCACCCAATACAATGTCACAACCTCCCATGTCGATAGAAAACATATGGGATTTTAGGTGGTAATCACCAATTTGGAGACGCACATTTTCACAACTCCCTCCACATTTCATGGAACCACCATTGGCGATCATGATTTGGAAATTATTAATGGCATGGATGTAAAAATGAGTTTCTTGGGCAATGCGGTGATGAATAAAATTATGGGTGCTTCCACTATCAACTAGAATGATGACCTTCTGATGCTTGATGTAACCGATTAGCTTGAGGGTTTGGGGAGCGGAGAAAGTAGTGAGAGCATTGAGGGAAATGATCGGTTCTACTTCGGGAGGGTCTGAGGGAGGGGTTATGTCAGTGGATTCAGGTGACTTAGACACAAAGGGAGTTTCTACATCCTCTTCTGAAATATCCTCGGAGATGGACATAAAAATATTTTGTTATTTACACTTGTGGCCCGGGAAATATTTGTCATCACGGTTATAAAAAAGGCCTTTGAGTTGGCGTTCATCCATTTCAACCCTTGTCAATTTTTGGATATTTAGTGGAGCAGAGGGAGTAGTGGGATTTATTTATTTAGGGCGAGGGATAAAGGAGGGTTTTCGGTTTTGAGAAGATACAAATTGTTATGCTTCTTTATCTCTTTTAGTAGCCTCCACCCAACTCTGAGGCCGAACCATGAGGACATGGGCCTGAATCTCATCCTTGAGGCCACTGATAAAAAACTCTCGGAAAAAGGCATCATACATGCCCTCTATTCTAAAATCCAGGTGCTCAAAGGAATCTATAAAGTCTTCCACTATTCCTAATTGTTTCAACTTTGTCAAACGACCCAAATGGTTGGTGTCAGTGTTAAAGTGTTCATAAAGCTCTGCCACAAAGTGTGTCCAAGCAATATACCCTTGACGAGAAGTTTTTCTCCATTGCCACCATTGCCAATGTTCTTGATCTAGATGGAGAACACCATACCGGAGTTTGGCCAAGTCATCTGTAATGTCATATAAAGAGAAATAATGTTCCATTTGGTTTACCCAACCAGTGGGGTCCGAGCCATCAAATTTGGTCACATCCACCCACAGAAGACGTAGGTCACATTGAAAGTGATGGTTCTGAAAGTTATGGGAATGAGAGGAATGGTCACCCTCAGTATGTGGAGGTGAGGAAGAGGAAGGGTTATCTGTAGGGATATGCAGTTTTGTGCAGAGTGTCGAAAACACTGATTCAAGCTGGGTGGTGAGGTCTTGTTTGATTTCCTCCATTGAGGACTGCATGGTTATATTGATGGCAGAAACATTGGCACTGAGTTGTTTCACTTATTGTTGGGTCTCTATGAGACTATATTGCAAGGTGTTGAAGTGAGCTTCCAAGTCTTGGCTACGGGTATGGGCCATGAGGATGGGGAAACTGAAAAGGGGCAGGCGGATTCAAAAAAAAAAATTGCCGAAAAATGATATGGATGAATGTGATAAGGGCGAAGAGATGAATCCAATGGAATAGGTCTCAAATAATGGTGAAAAAAACTCTGGTCTGAAGAATACTACAGAAAGTAAATGCACAAATGCTTAACCAGAAAGAAATGTGTATTTACTTGGCAACCCGAACACTGTTGTGTGGCAATAGATCTTGTTTGTTTTAATTTTCTTATGTTTTTGTCCCCAAGGGTTAGGTATTCAAGGGTTCTACAAACAAGGGTTTTCCCTATGCTATAGCTCTCTGATATACGTGCGGGGCCCAACAGTAGTACTCAGCCCAATATCTTAGGGAACTAACTAAGGAGGATAAACAGTACCCTTATCCGTACTACCCGACTACCCAAGTACTAGAGAGTATCTTCCCAAGTGTTGTTCTCAGTGACACTATAGCAGTCAGGTGGTCAATTGGTTTATCTAAAGAGGGATTCAAGTAATCTAGGTCGATCCGTACATAGGTGTTGTCTGATGCACTACCACTCGAAGGGGTACCAGCAAGGGTTACAAGGGTGGCCAACAGATGTGCTCTTAAGTACCACTTGTATTTCCTGCATGTATGAATCCCTCAACCGTGGGCTTATGCATGAAACGATAGATATATGTGGCTTAAAGACGTAAGAATACGTCTCTACCCTGGAAAAAAAATTAACCCACACTTTCTGCCAAGGAAAGTGCTCTGATACCACTTATAATATACCAGATATAAAATGTATGCAAAACAGAAATAAAATGCTAGCAATGGCAGAATAACAGCAATATAACCAGAACATTTACCACAATAACACTGAAATGATATGAGAATAATAAGAGAAATAACACTTTGAATTTGAAAGCAATGTTCACGGGCCTCTTCAAGGGGGAAACCTCCAGTTGAGCATAGCTCTATTACAATAATATCCAAGTTAGGGTTCTCATACCCTCGACTCTTATTTATACTAAAAATAAGCATCTAGAGGAATATCCTTCTAGAAGTGGAAGCTTTTATTAGGTCTTCTTACATCCGCCTTATTCTATTTTATTGAAAGGCCTTATTAATATTGACCTTTATTACATCCAAATATATTGTTCTACCTATGTGCGGGTTAGGACCCTAACACAAGGCCATGTTCAACCTGCACACATGAGACTCCTTCTCATGTATCACGAAACCATTTGGATGCTCGATGTATACTTCTTCCTTAATTTCTCCATTGAGAAAGGTTATCTTTACATCCATCTAATGTACTCTCTAACCCATGGATGTTGCAGGGGAAATAATCATCTGAATAGAAGTGTATCAAGAAACAGGAGAAAATGTCTCCTCATAATATATTCCCTCCACCTGAGAGAATCCTCTAGCAACAAATCTCATTTTGTGCCTCTCGATGCCTCATCAACTATGTGTTTTATCTTGTATATCCATTTGGAAGTCACTACAAACTTCCCCTTAGGTCTCGTAATAATATCCCATACAACATTCTTCATGATGGACTAATACTCATCCATCATGGCATCTCTCCATACTAGATGAATAGTTTTCTCCTCATAACAGGAAGGTTTAGAATCAATGATGTGGCTCATAGTTGCGGCATAGAATGAATATCTTTGAGTTATCTTTCTCTCTCGAAAGGTACCATATCTTCCTATCTCTCACTCAATCTGTCTCTAACCAGGGATGTAGATCCGATATTCCTTTGAAGACTCATTGTACCCCAAAAATGTACCCTTTCTACCTGAAGGGTCTAACTTGGTCCTTTTCTCCTTGGGTACATGAATGTATATTGAACACCCAAATATCCTGAAGTGTCCAACCTCAGGCTTTCCGGTGAAGGCCTCCTCGGGAGTAATGTTCCTCAAGGACTTATGTTCTAAACATACACTACAGTCATGGATGCCTCTTCCCATAGAAACATAGGTAAATGTTGATCATGAATTGTCGCCTTGACTGTCTCAACAGTAGATATGTTCTTCCTCTATGAAAACCCATTATGTTGAGGGTTGTGATGAATAATATACTCCCTCTTTATCCCTACCTCAAACATCTCTATGACACATCGAGGTTCCCTCATGGAACCAATGTCCCCCAAGACATATTTAGGTTTCCTCATGAAACCAATGTCTTCGTTCCTTCATGTAGTAATCCATTGATTACTCTTCAATCAACTAGTAGCATACGGTTACTACCATGCCATCAGTAGCTCAAATCATCTACCACATTCTTTATGACTATGTTTCAATCAACTAGTAGCACACAGCTATTGCAATGTTGTCCAATAGTACATAATTGTTTCCATATCATAGTAGTACACAACTATTGTCTAGTGGTACACAACCACTACCATAGTCTCATGACTACATAGTAATCCACTAGTAGCACATAGCTACTAGCATGTTGTCCAAATAAATCAACTCCTTTCTCCTTTTATTACTTGGAGAAATCTCCATTGCATCATTAAAGGGATTAGTAGACAAATTTAACCCAGACCCATTGAGATAGTTTTTCAATGGAGGAGGCTTCTTCAAGCGGTTGAAAGGGTTTATGTTTACAAGCTCAAAATCAATGTTAGGAAAGTTCAAACCTTTTCATCCAATGGAATATATAAGTCCAAACCCCTACCAGCAACCTCCATCCATCGCTTACGATCAGATTCACATAAACATCTCACCATTTTCCTGGGTGTAGAGCCCACTCGACCAGTTGATCGTCCATGATGTTAAAAAATCACCTCTCCACACAAGGATTGTGTCACCTCCACATAATTTCGGATGTAATACTCTTGTATTATTGATTTGATTTATCTCAACACTATGTTCCCACCTCTACAACAATATGGATTTCCATAGAGATATGTTGTTTAGTGGCGTTTCCTCCACAAATTTTTGGTCTCCACGCACTCACATCACAATAGCATCATCCCTCCACACATAAATTATAGTTTCAATATCCTTGGGTGACACAGTTCCAACAATATATCAATAGAAATATTGTCCCTCCACACAAATATGGCTGCAATATCCTTGGGAGACACCGTTCTAGAAACAGATCAACAACGATATTGACCCTCCACACAAAAATTAGGTTTCAACATGGCGTCGCCTCTACAACAACAATAAAATTTCTTCTCCATAGACTTGTAAAAAGGAAGTTATCTTTGACCCAAGACAACTTCCCAATCACGACAGTGTCAAATTTCCACACAACAACAACAATTTCACTTTTCAGAGACTCGTAGCAAAGGCGTTAACTCTGGCCCGAGATAGATACTTATTGAGCGATCATTGTTGGGTTACCTTCATACATCAGATGCATCATATAACTTGATTTATTGGGCCCAAGGTTGATTGTTTGAAACGTGGTGTTGCATAACTTAGTGGCTTTGGGCCTCATGTTTTTTCATAACAACCTCTTCGTTCAATGATAGTTTACATATGTTGTTGCAGTCTCATGCATAGGCTGCCACCTTTGTCAATAATTCCCACGTAAAAATTCAATAAAAGGTCAAATGTGTGGGCCCTAGCTAGATTTCCATGATTTTCCAGTCAACACAGGTCACAAAATAAAATTTAGATCTAAGACTATGTCGTTATCTCTCTCATTTTCCTAGGCCCTCCCATGAGGGAGTAAAGCCTAGTCTCACTCTGATACCATGTTGTTTTTCTTCATATAAGATATGATCAATATATTATTACAATGACAAGTGTTCCATATATAGGGAACATATGGTGACCATCCATGAAAGGATGTGTCCCTAGAATAATCAATAACTATTTATTATTATCATTTACTTTATTATATATGATATTTAATAATCAATAGTCATATTATTAATTATTATTCTAAGAGAATGTCTTCCCGATGTTGTCCAAACATCAACACTTATTTCTTTTCTTTGATTTTATCTTCTTGCACCTCAACCATTGTTGTCGTTAAGACTGGGGAGAATATGAATCGTCGAATGAATATATTTTAGGAACATGTCATGATCGTCGGACTACCTAACTACAAATGCATAATAATGCATACTAAAGAAACATAATTTTACCTAACAACACATTAGACCAAGTTGATATTAACTAACTCCTAAGTGTCTAATTATCCTAACATCCCCTCTTAAGAACAACTTGGGATAGGATTGAAGGATTTACAAAGGTGACACAATATGAGAAGGAAGGAGGCATTACAACCTGTCCCCCTATCCCAAGTGGTTAATGAAGATGTTCATCCTCTATTTCTGATTTGTCGAGATTGCATAGTGTGTGCGGCAAAGAGCATACGCAGAAATGAAAACCCTTTCCACTATGTTTACGATTTGTGTAGATCGCATAGAGAGAAAGGAAAAGAACATATGCAAATAAAAAAGAGTAGCAACCCAAAAATAAAAAAAACAAAAAACCAAAATATTATCTCTACAAAAATTTTAAAAGGGTGTATTAGGGATTTATACATCCGGATCTCACTAAAATGGTCATATCTTGGGAAAATGGAAACTTTTTCGAGTGAAACAAAAGGCATTTGTGACTGAAATGAGTTATTTGGACATAGTGGAATATACCTCTCAACCCAAAAACGTATGGAAATGGAAGAAACCAGAGATGCAGCAACACGGCTTCATGATCTCGATCTACAATGGGAGGGGGTCTTCAAATGTGCTCTAATACCATGTTCGAAAACACAAATATTCCAACAGAGGATGAACACCTTTAGTAACCACTCACACAACCATATCAAATATAAACACATCGATGTTTTGATGTGGTAAAACCCCTACGGGAAAACATCCATGACCCCAGCCAATGTGGCCACTTGGAGCAATTTATTAATGCAAAAGAAAAATATTATAGAGAGATTTACAAGAGAGTTTTGTTGATACTGAGAGGGGGGTGAATCAGTATCAAGTACAATTTAAAACCTTTTTCAACTTATACTTAAAACATTCAATTATATCCAATGAGAAATGAACAATAGTATAAGAGTTACATCAATACACCACAATACACCGTGCACAATATATGAGAAATAATCAATAGTTATTGTTCAAGGGAAGTAATGACTTCCAAAGGTAGCTACAGCTTCCAAATCTAAATTGAGGGATAAACATCCAAGAGGAAGATACAATACTCCAATATTAAGAGATATTTGAACTCTCCATCCTTGCCCCTTCCTTCCACCCAAGAATATATGAGAGATAATAAAACTTTACATTAAATCATCACCATCAACCAATCATCACATAGAACCTAATAATTCTTCCTGAGACTTCTTCAATTCTTGGAGTACTATGATCCTATAGATAATATTACTCAATGTATTCTCTGAAACTCTTCCAATTTTCACTCCTTGAATCCTCCCCAAAAAGAGGTTATAGAAAGAATGGTAGACTTTATTCAATTATGGTCTATTCAGGAGAGTGAACTTGCATAGAATACCCCGTGCTCAATAATTAACATCTGATTTTGAAGCTTGTATACAAGAAACTACAGTCCATACTCTTTGCAATGAAATTTTTCCCACTTCATTTAACTCTTGATGAAGAAGTTATGATTGTTTTACCCGTAACACTTGTTTATTGACTAGCTTCAGGACTGGTCACAAACCCTATCTTCCACAGAGTGTATCTCCATAATTATAGCAAATCAAGAGATGAACTTTTTACCAGAGGTACCTTGATATGTCTTCTCAATACCATAGAGATTTCACCATCTGAATCATTCTAGAAAAAAAAATTATAGCAAAAATGGTAAGATGACCTGAAAATAACATACCTTAGAACACATCACCAAAAGACTTCATCCTACCTTGAAATTAGGCCTTCTATTCTTCTTATTTTCTATGAAATTCAACTTGTATCAAATGAATGTATAATGATGTTTATTTATACCCTTTATGTCACTTCCTTTTAACATTAGGGCCGACCTGACACTTTCTTATTTTGTAATTATTTTCTTTAATTATTTTCAGGGTCTACATGTACTTCCTTCTTCAATTCACTTTGTCATCTTCAAAAATTCATTTCTCCTCAACCATGAGGATCCACGTGACGTGCCACATACCAATGGAAACAACATGATGTATACTATCCATCCATGGGTGTTGTATCTCCATGTGCATTTTCCTTCATGTCCAAATACCTTCATCAATCTTGTGGTCAAAAACCCATGACTAGGGTTGACATCAATGACAACAACCAATCTTCCAACAAGTTTCTCACATTCTATCATCATTAAATGACCCTCCATGCTCTTTAAATATAGATCATGGACCAATCAGGTGTTAATCCACTAATCAATGTCTATCGGATTACCTAACTACAAACACATACAAATGCATAATAAATAAACACACTAAGAAACACACTTTTACCTAATGACACATTAGACCAAGTTAATATTAACTAACTCTTAAGTGTCTAAATATCCTAACATCGTCAACTCAGCTTGAGTTTTTCCATTCATAAACTTGATCACTTATTTTTCTATTTGAGTTTTGTTTCCCAAATTTGACCAATATTTAGTAATTCCGATTTGTATTTTCTAAGCTAGAATCTCAGTTTATTGTACCACGCCAAAATGACCTCTAATTTTTCTATCATTAATATGATTTGATTTCAAATCGCGTACTTTGCTCCAATTAAGTATTTTTCCTAGAGACTCTTTTTATAGCTTCTATTAATGATTTTAGCAATTCCTCAACTCTTTGATTACCCTCATTAATGACTTTGTCCATGTCAACTAGTTGTTTATGATAATCATCAATTATAATATTTATTTTTTTCCAATTGTTCTTGCAACTCTATAATCTATATAATGTTCTATTGGATATTATCTTTGGTGGTTCCTAATTCCTTTGAGACTATAGATAATTGATTTTTCAAACTTGTTATTTGTTATGCTTCTAACCCTTCCTTTATAATATCAACATCAAAAATAGATGCCTTCAAAGTCGAGTAGGAAGACAAGGATTATTCTTTTTCTTCATTGATATTTTCAATTAGGTGACCCAATGTAGCATTTTGTTGTGTTAACTTGGTCACTTCTTCAGTTAACTACTCTTTTTATTTCTATGATTCAACCAACTCTTTAGTCTTAACATGCTCTTATGCTAGTATTTTTCATTTGTATTTTAAGACTCATATTTTCTTATCCTTTTATTTGACTAAATACTTGACCCCGTTTTTATCATTAGAATATTCTCCAAGAGAAATTATTCTTTGTTCCAAATCATGATTATTAACAAGTCTTGCCTTATTTACCACCCTTTCTTGCTTTAAATGATTCTCTAATTTGGTCACCATTGTTGTCAATTTCTTGAAATGTGTTGTTTCTTGCATTAAATCTATAGATACCAGTTTTCCAATGTGTTTATGCCATTCAATATTATCTCCTATACACATATTATCTAGATCAAACTTCACCTTAGCAATCTCATATTCTGGAAACTCAATCTCTCCTTTAGATTTATTGACTTTTGGTTGTATAATAGCCATGTCAAGTGTTCCTTTATCATAATCTAGTGAATTTAAAAGTGTAGGAGGAGATAACCCCTCATGTGTATTCTAAGAAAGCAGTCACTCTTTTTATTGTTTAGATTGTTTCTTATTTAAAACCATTTATGTGAAAACATCAATGCCCTTTTTAGTTACTGAAATCTCGTTAGAAATTATCACCTCCTATGTCATCATACTTTGAACCATTTCATTTGGTTTAATGTTTGTTGTAATTTGAGTAATTGAAATAATAGACTTCCCAGGAATCAGTCTACTAGCATATTTGGTCTTCTCCTTTTATTTCCTAGCAACTTGTTTCTATGATTCTTCTCCTAATTAAAAACTCAAATTAATTCTCGTTCTTTTTGGGGATGGTTGCCTCTCATATTCCTTCATTAGGTCTTCAACTTTTGCAACATTTCCTTGTAACCTTGAATTTTTTGGAGTCTCCATTAGATACTACATTTCTTTTGTTGTTGTTTCACTGAAAAGATTCAATGCCATTGTTGCAATCGAACTCATTACTTCACTAACTGCATGTGATGGTTGATCATCTTCAATTGGAATGATATGAGTTGATATTTTCTTTTGCATGGTTTATTCTTTCTTATCACCTTGTTGTATACTTGATTAAATTGTGTGTGCATGTAGAACCTCTAGCACTTCTAACCAACTATCTTTGTTTGCCAATCTTTCTATATCTAAATATGCATGATGAATATATGGACAAGAACTAATAAAAATGCTTAGGTTATAATTCACATGATGTGTGTCAATTGGGTTTAGCCTGAGTGGTTTGTTTTGAGGGGTGTTTTACCCCCCACCCAAGTTCAATTCCTACAAGTGACATGTCGATCTCTTAAATGAGCAAGCTATCAAAAAATCCTCGGCTTTCTA
Organism: Picea engelmannii; assembly: GCA_009831015.1. NCBI lineage: Eukaryota > Viridiplantae > Streptophyta > Pinopsida > Pinales > Pinaceae > Picea > Picea engelmannii. The sequence continues at coordinate 48,442 of ML800709.1, forward strand.
TAAAATCTGGTTTACCCCGGGTACCATCCTCGAAATGATGGGAAGTGATCGACGGGTTTCCCCAAGCTCTATTCCAAGTAAAAAAAATGGCATGATGTGGATCATAATTCCACACTTTTCCTTCCATAAAATTAAAATATTTCATAATTTTCTCAACCATAGCCAATGCAGATTTTATTTTGACTCTAAAAGAGAAAACTTCAGCACGTAAGGAAAAAGTGACCTTCTGATTTCTTGCAAAAAAAATAGAAAAAAAATGATTTTAATCTTTATCTAATATACTCTAGAGAATAAATTTTGGGAGTCAAGAAAACTGGAAGGAGATATGGTTTGAGTTCTGAGTCGTAAATCATGATAATTGTACATTAATTAAACAAGTACCAATCTCCTACTCTAGAATCTACACTCAATTGGAGAATTTTTTTTCTCTCTGAAAATAATTTTGGTGGATGTGCATTATGCACTATTGTATACATAGTGTATATGAACTAATCTACAAATTCTTCTAACCTTGATCTTGAACCATTTTTTTCCATTCTAAAACTAGAAGAAGCTTACCTTGCTGATCAATTTTATTCAACCCTAAATGCTCAAAATGAGTAGATTGGTAATAAATCATGAGGTATATCAAGTAGTATTTATACCTTAAAAATTTCAAATATTGAAACTTAACAAAATGCTCACGAATAGCATTAGAGAAATATTTGGCATAGTTGAACCTTTCCTTACTGTGTTATTTAAAAAATAAACCCTAATGTTGTGGTATCAATGGTACAATCATTATCATATTTGATTATCAAACAAGAAATCATAATGATTTATTTTGATACTTCTGAGAAAAATTCGACTAAAAGAGATAGGGTTAACTCGAGCATTTTGGAATTCTCTAGTAACAGTTTCAATAGTAAATACTAATTTTGCTCGATAATCAAGGAATTAGACTATGCACTCAAAATTTATTCCTCAAGAATTTCTTGATTATCGAGTAGCAATAGCATTTCAGATATAGAATCTATAGTAACGAGGAAAACTACTATAAATCCATTGCAAGACTTCACCACTCTTACATGTGGGTCATAGAGACTTAAACTCATTAGAATAAACTTGGGGAAACGAAAAGTTGTGGAGAGAACTGCCTACATAAGACCACATTCCCATGCCAGTAGAGTATCGAGGGAATCTTTGAAACTTTGATAAGTTGATTGGTGAATTTCGCAGGCATTCATTACAGTGAACTTAAGTTCAAAAATATCCCCATCTCTATCAATTAAATTATTAGAATCATAATTTTGAGAAATGGGTTGTACATGATTAACAAGTTACGAACTTGGGTTCGTGGTTTCTTTCAGTGCAGATATACGGTCCTCCTAATATTTACAGGGTGATAGGATGAATAATAGACTAAGGAAAGGAAAGTGATAGTATAAGTTTTGTCTGTAATTTAGAAATGTTGATTGTCGATCTAGTTTTCCCACAAATTCGAACTATGAAATTGATCGAGGTGGATATCAATGGTCACCCACCTATTCACACTAGCTCACATACAATTTTCATCTTGGCAGTTTTTTTGTAGCTTTTCAAGTCCTAAACTTCCAGGGTCGTTTTGAGGCCCTACACAACATTTTTTGGGCTAGCCACAGTCACACTATAAACTAAGTTAGAGTGTGATGACAAAATGTTTAGTCCTCATAGAGACCTTTCCAATGGGATATTGTGCACCTAAAATGGAGATCGTGTGAAAAAATTATGACCCCGGGAAGTTGATATACCAACTTACCCCATTGGGGCCCACATGACTTTTGGCACTTCATCTCCTAGGGTTAGGTTTTTGCATGTCTATGGTTTTTTAATTACTTCTTCATGCTAGAAAAGGCATGCAAGATTCATTGTAATGTGCTCAAGCGAATCCACATAGCCGCCACATCTCTTCTCAGAGATTAGCTACCACCGTTCGAGCAAGATTGTTTTCATTTTGCATTTTACAGTTTCGGCGGATTTCGTTATTGAATAGAAATTAAGTTTCATTGTATCTTTGTTATTTTTCACTATATCTCTGTGTTAATGTTACATATATGTATTTCATTTCGTTTCTCTCATAAATATGGATCAAACACAATCCTTTTTATGAGTTAGTTTTTGGCTTTTGTTTATGCAACATCTTTTTGAAACAAAATGACCACCTTTCTTTAAAAAATTCATGGGTTATGTATTAAAACAACTTGTCATAACCTAACAAATTTCAATTTATTATTTGATTTCAAATGGGTCAGTACACAAATCATTAATCCTTAATCTGTCACATTTACTACTGAGTAATTTGATACAAAATAGATAAGCAGTTTGTGAAGGCTACGGTGGTGGTTTTGCAACTACACATTTTCACTCTGCAATTGATACGAAGCTACCACACATATTTGGGTGGTTTGTAGAGGAAAATGACAACTTTAAAATCCTACATTATAATGCTCCACAATTAATCTAAATCATTGATCTCCACAAACCTATGTCATCTGATTTAGCCCCTAATTATTGTTGGATTACTAAGAGGGGGGGTGAATCAGTAATAGTGTAATTATAATCCTTTTCCTTCGAATGTTATATCAATGTAGAATTATTATCCAATAATGAGCAATAAGAAATAAAAAATCACACACATACACAGTACACCAGTGTTTTGCGTGGAAACCCAAATCGGGAGAAAACCACAGAATGATTTTTCTTATGTCTTGAAGAATTACATTCATTGGAAGCACCAAATTCCTTTATTTTCCAAATGCTACTGGAAGGAGGCTCCAACCCCCTAGTTTCTCAGGCTACAACCTGAGGGAAGCTCCAACTCCTCAATTCTTTGGCTACAACCAAAAGGAGGCTACAACCCCCAATGTTCTCCAGCTAAAATCGGAAGGTGGCTACAACCACCTGTCCTTACCCCGTCCTGCCACCCTGAAGTAGAAGTAGAATGATCGAACCACTGTCACACTATCACTGTGAGATATACCGTTGTAATCATGTACCAATAAATCTGAACCATGCATCAACCTGTACCTCAACCTGTAATCAACATGTACCATAAACAAGTGCATCAACCATGCACCAACCTGTAATCAACCTATACCATAAACAAGTGCATCCAACCATGTACCAAGTATGTACCAATCATGTGTCAACTACTCACCAACTATGACTCATCAATATGTACCAACATCATCAACTATACACCTCATTTATGTGCGTCAACTCATCAACTACTTGTCTCAACCATGTACTCAACATGTACCACAACCAAAATCCCTCATCAATTTCATCATCCAAATCTGATTTGTAGCTCTATAATAGACCTGGTGTATATGATCACATTCCTACAAACCTTCCTTAACTTTAAAAACAAGAGACTAGCATTTTCATCAAACTTTTCATTAGTCTCACATGTCTAGTTTTGGATTAGTCAACAACCCTAACTTGAAGTAATCATAACTTTGAACCTGTAATGTATAAAGATCAGAAAATGATACAAAATTTTATTTAGTGTGTTTTATGCAATTCCTCCAAGTGTCACTACTTTGAACCTCTCCGAAAAGGAGTTATAGCAAAAATGGCATACCTTATTGAATTCTGACTTATTCTAGAGAGCGACCTTGTAGAGAATTCCCCGCACAAAATATTTGATGAATTGATCTAAAAATATTACACAGCATACTAAAGATTGTACCCTAACCAACACATTTGGTCTCACTGAATTTGGATCTGTTATGAAGAAGTTATGACATTTTTACCTGAAACACCTGATTTTGACTAGTTTTAGGACTGGCCACAAACCCTATTTTCCACGGAGTGTAACTCCCAAAATACAATGACCCACAAGATGAATTTTTCACCACATATACTTTGATATGTTTTATCACTTGCGTAGAAATTTCACGGTCTGAATCATTATAGAAAAAAAGTTATAGCGAAAATGGTGAGATGACCTGTAAATAACATACCTTAGAAAGCACCATCAAAAGAATTTATCCTTCCTTGCATTTCAGCCTTCTTTTCTTCACCTTCACT
>ML800709.1:59392-105232 GCA_009831015.1 Picea engelmannii
TTAAAAACATCTTCTAGGTCACTTGGCCCACTTTCCTTATTTTAGGGTTGGGTCCACTTCTAATTTCTCCATTAAATTTATTATTGAAATAATTTATTTTGTATTCACTTTGAAATATAATACACTCATCACTTCACTTTATTCTTTACCTTTTAAAATCTCTTAAACCACTTTGACTACTTTGACCTTTTAGGGCTTCTAGATGACATATGAAGGTCCTCCAACTTCGTAAGGCCATAACTCTCAAACCGTGAAGAGTTATGTGATGTTATACATACCACCAGAAATGGCATGACATGTACTATCCATATAGAACAGTATTATCTGAAAATATATCATAACTCATACCATTACCCATCAAACAAACTTGGGTCCATTACCCAAACCTATGGTCTCCAACTTCTCATGGCCATAACTCTCTAACCGTGAGGAATTGTTCAAGGTTACAACTGGGTCTCAATATTTTACCTTGTAATCTCACTTGATCAAGAAGAAAGGAGCATTCCTTCATCCTGCTAGAGTTTTTATCCACATCAGATTTCTCCTAGGTAAATATTGTATGCATGGTATTCCATTATGTGTCTTTGCTACTTTAGTTTTTTTTTTTTTTTCATAATAGTTAAAGAAAATGTGTGGCATAATTTATATTTAAGATAAATAACTAAAATTACAAAAAATAGTTGTATAGTTAAGCATATACAAACTGTAGTAGAGATTAGTTCAATATTTGTTCTATAGTAATTATTTTAATATTTGTTATGGGAAGCCAACCATTGGAATCTCCAAGGTGATTTACAAATCAAAGAGCCTTCCACAAGATTTCCATAAGAACAATGGATTTTGCTTGAACTTGTGGTTCAATCGTAGGTTGGGAATACTTAATTAGCACAAGAATTTCATTTCTTGTTGAAGATTGTACTCATCTTTCTTGTGGTCAAATTGTTCTTTGCATTATGTTTTATTTTCTCATTTGACTAGGAAAAAATCTTCAAATTCTTCATGGGTGAATTTAGATCTTCCATTAAGTCTATAACAATCAAAATCCTAATCCTTAAGGTGTATTATGAGCTTAGCTCTCCATAAAATAATGAAAGATGCATACTCTTTAAGCTAAGCCACTAGTCTCTAAGATTGTTCTCATTAAAAACTAGATACTCGTATTGAAAAGGGGCAGTACAAGTTACTCAATGTTGAGGCACAATATATATTAGTAAGAAAACCAACCCATACCTAGCATTGTAAGGATGGTTGAGGGAATATTGAGGAATGGATTTACCCTTGACTCATATGGTGGCATAATTGTGGCATTTAACAACGATATGATAAAACCCTAGTGATCCAGTGTGTTTTTAAACACCATGAAAGTAGATTTGGGCATTGGTTGTCCAAAAAATATATTTATTTCCTTTGTTCTTTGTGATTGCTTGAATGTGCAAGAACCTCTTGGCCCGCATTTGTGTTTTTCCACCACTTAATCATGTATTTTTTCATGACCAAGGTACATTAAGTGCTTTGTCGGTTGAGGTGACTCAACCACATATGGCGATATGGGAAAATTACAAATAGAATGTGTTATTTTTCTTTTTGATGGTGTGTATTCTTGTTTTTATGCTTATCCTATTTAAACAAAGTATTTATTTAGTAAAAGAACTTATTTGTACTAGTTTGAGTTGGAATCCTAGTGTCCCTATGAGAGTTGTGTTGTTTTTCATTTTTCCACGGGAAGAATAGTTTAAAAAAATAGAGGAAAATGTGTGTTTTGTTTTATTTAATCCAACATTTATGGCCTTTGATGCAAGGTCAATCATCAAGGAGAAACCAACATTTAAATGTGTTTACGGAGGTCGAAGATGAAAGATTGGACCACATGATCTAAATATAAAATAATACAATTAAATATCATACTCTCAACACAATGGTAGGCTTGAAATTGTAAATAAAGACAAGTGAACCAAAGGAACAAGTAATAAATTAAACTAGAACACTATGACACAAATAAGGAAAAGGAACTAAGGAATTCTATGAATGAAAATTTTCCAAGTATTACTTAATTTCCATCCATCATTTCCATTCAGGGTATCAATAAGTTTTTCGATTTCAATTGCTTCCCTGATTCAATGTTTGATAAGGTGATCATTTTTTGCTATCACTTTAGTATATTCAATACAAATGTGGTGCATAGTGTTGTGTTCTTGATCCAAGTAGATATTGGTGGCCACCCACCTATTCCAACTGGATCCTCTTGACAGTTTTTAGTTCAACACGTTCTTCTGTACTTATTTGTAATTATGGGTTCTACACTTTTGGGGTTGTCTGAATCCCTACACATATTTCAGGTGGATATTGGTGGCCGCCCACATAATCTAGGTTGCTTATTTTGAAATTTTTCATGTCATCACATCTTTCAAGACTTCTAGGGCCATTTTGGGGCCCTAGACAGTGTTTTTTTTTTATTGCCACAGTCAAACTATAGACAAATTCAGAGTTTGACAAAATAATGAGTAGTTCTCAAGAAGACCTTTCCAATGGGCTATCACGCGCCTAAAACGGGGGTCATGTGCAAAAGTTATAACCATTGGAAGTTGAAGTACCAACTTACCCATTGGGGCCCACATAACATTTGGTGTTTCATCTCCTAGGGCTAGGCTTTTGGATGTCTAGGGTTTTGGCATTCATGAGTAATGTTAAAAGGGCCTTTAGAGCCTCATTGTAATCATCCTGCTCAAATGGATGTCCATAGCAGCCACATTCTTCTCAGAGATAGATACCACCATTCGAGCAAGTTGTTTTCAGTTTCGCGGTTTTATAGTTTCAACCTATTTCATTTATTCAATAGAAGTTATTATTCATTAGATATCTTTTGTTGTTCTCTTTATCTCTATGTTATTGTATTCAGTCTATTATTAATTTCTCTCTGCTCATAAATCAGGATCAGTGGTATCAGAGTGGTCTGCTCTTCATTCATTTTTCTTCATGCATGTCTCCAACAAGATCTGGGTACAAGAAGTTGGGACTCGAACCAGTTGATCCTTTGCAATATCGGTCGCATTGAGCCTGAAAAAAACCCATGGTGTACGAAAAGAAAGATGATGGAGCAGGATATCCTTTTAAACTGTGGCTCAAGGAATCCCTTGCATGAAAAAGGAACGAAATGATGGACAAATTTGCACAGATCCTTCGGTTGTTGCCCACAGGAGACGCATCTTCATCAAGCAGCCATGCAACCCCCTTCAAGTTATAGGTTAATTTTTATATTCCATTATTTGAAAGAATAATAGATGCAGATGTTGTAGATAAATGGTTGAATCTTCTCGAAAGGTATTTTTTCGGTCCACAATTTTTCCAATAGGGAAAATATTACTTTTGCACTCCTCGAGTCCATCCCCCATGTTAAGGACTGGTGGGATACTTACTCTAAGAAAAGGGCCATAGAGTAATATGCAATAATTTTGGTCGCCACCACATGGGATTCCTTCAGGGATTCCATTAAATAACAGTACTACCCTGTTGGAATCTATGAGCACCAGTACACAAGATGGACACCCTGCGTCAAGAAAGGGACCAGACAATACTAGACTTCACCAATATTTTCCATACCCTGTGCACAAAATTGGGTATCAAAGACTCTGAGAGACATCTAGTGCTCAAATACCATGGTTGTCTGCGTAGATACTATCAAACAGAAATGGAGTTTTTGGACATCGCATCATTGGGTACGGCTTATAGATATGCTATCAAGATTGAGCATAAATTTAAGCAGAAGAGGTGAGAGTTTGGATCTACAAACTCCTCACAGTTGAAGCATCGCAAAGGTGGCCCCAACCTATAAAACAAGGGATATAACAAATATGGCCACTCTCAGGACAACCAGTTCAAGATGAAAAACATGAAGGGTAATGAGAAGTCGAAGAAGGACATGGGAAAATGTTGTGAATACCATAAAATCCATTGGCACGACACTGAATAATGTTACTCCAAGTAGTCACTGGTGGTTGAGCTGAAAGCTTCCAAGTCAAAGGTAGATTCTGACTCCAAATCAAATCCAGAAGGAGGGTAGTGGATTATCGATGTTGAAACTAGTCCCACTATCGCTACCATCAAAGTCCAACCAAGCAAACAAAAAGAACCAAAGGAAGGGGAACACCTCTTTCACTTGAGGATGTGGGTAAAGGGGGCTCTACCTCATTTCATTTTTTATGATGGTAGTCAGAAGAACCTGATCTTAGCAGAGGTATTCAAGCGGTTGGACCTACCAATGACACCACACCCACAACCCTACACCATCGGTTGGCTTCTCCAAGGAATATATTTATGTGTCATCCAATAGTGTTGTTTTCCCTGTGGTATCAAGCCTTTCAAAGACGAGGTATTGTGTGATATTTCTCCCTTGAATTTTCTGATGTTATTTTAGGACAGCCATATTTGTGGAAGCGACGTGGTGTGTATGAGTCTAGGCCCCGCAGTGTTATTATTACTTTGGGTAGACAATTGTACAGGATAATAGAGGTAGCTTCACCTATTGCTATTTATTTAATCTCTGCAAAGCAATGAAGCAAGGTCATTTCATAGACCAGGAAGTTCGTCCTCTTTGTAATCCATGCTCACAATAAGTAGAAGGTCTCTGCCACATCTGTGGCCTATACACAGAGCTTCTCTTTGTGGCAAAAGCAAGTGGACGGGATCGTGTAAGAGTACAAAGACATCTTCTCCTCACCCACTGGGGTACCGATGCACTACCAAGTCAAGCATCCAATCAATCTAACCCCTAGTGCACCTCTATCAAATGGACCAATCTATCATCGCTCGCTGATGGAAAATCATGAAATCAAGCGTCATATCCAAGAGATGCTTCAAAAGGGGCACATAAAACCCATATCCTCCCCTTGGGAAAGCCTAATTGTACTGGTGCAGAAGAAAGACAGGACCTAATGGCTCTACATTGATTACAGAGCATCAAAAAAAATCACAGTCAGGAACCAGTACCCGATTCCTAGAATTTATAACCTTCTTGACCAACTCAAGGGGGGGAATTTCTTCAACAAGATTGACCTAAATTTTGGCTACAACCAGGTTCCCATCGAACCAACTGATGTATGAAAGACAACTTTCAAATCTAAAGAAGGTATCTTTGAATGGTTGGTCATGCCATTTGGCTTAACAAATGCCCCAACAACTTTCATGAGGTTGATGGATGATGTATTGAGACCCTTCACCAACTCTTTTGTGGTGGTATATTTGGATGACATCCTCATCTTCAGCCAGAACTTGGGAGGAGCACATGCAGCATATTCAGCAGGTTTCGAGCACTCTGTGGCAGCATAAGCTATATGCCAACTTGGAAAAATGCTCCTTTAGAATTAGCAAGGTCCAATAGTTGGGCTTCATTGTTGATGAGCATGGGGTACATGTTGATCCAGCTAGAACATACTCATTCATGACCGGCCAACCCTGACCACACTAACCGAGCTTCAAAGCTTCTTGGGACTTTCCAACTTATACCGACGATTCATGTTAGGATTCTCCCATATTGCATGGGCCCTCAGGAAAGTGACCAAGGGCGGTGGCAGGGAAAATTTTGTGTGGGGGAAGGAACAACAACAAGCATTTGATTATCTGAAGCATGTCTTGTGCTCAACTCCAGCACTCTCCTTACCTGATCTACAACAGTCATTCGAGATTGATATTGATGCATCTGACTATGTCGTAGGCATAGTTCTCACTCAACACGGTCATCTGGTAGCATACCGTAGTGAGACACTCTCACATATTGTCCAGAGATACCCCACCTATAACAAGAAAATGTATTCCATTGTAAAAGCACGTCGTCAATGGAAACATTACATTCTGGGAAAGGAAAAAATCATCCACGTTGATCATAAGCCTATGTAATTCATATAGACATAGGGGAAGTTGCAAAATGACCGCCATCAGAAGTGGTCCACCTACCTGTAGTAGTTCCATATCAACATCAATTATAAGACAGGGAGCACAAATCTTGTTGCTGACTACCTCAGTCGACCTCCCATGGTTTCACTCACCACCCTGCTCCACTCATGTGGACATGAGGCATTTGAGTGGCCCCAACATTATCAGCAAGATACGGACTGCGCCACCACCTATAAGCTCTTGGGTATAGGCACAAATGTCACAAATTTTCACATTCATGAAAGACTGTTATGCCATCTGGGCCACCTCTGTGTTCCTACAAGCGAGCATGCAAAGCTGATTTGGACGGCTCACTACAGTCAGATGGTAGGACATTTTGGCGTGGATAAAACTATGGTCGTTCTACAAAAACATTTTTATTGCCCAAAACTTCAACAGGACATCAACAAATATATTAGATATTGCATTGCATGTTCCATTTTCACACCAACCATCAAGAAGAAAATCTTATACACCCCTCTTTCTACTCTCGAGATGATCTTGTTGGCTATTGGTGGCCATCCACCTATTCCAACTAGCTCCTCTTGTCCATTTTTAGTTCGGCGCATTTTTCTGAACTTCTTTTTAATTGTGGGTTCTACACTTTTGGGGTTGCCTGAATCCCAACACATATTCCATATGGATATTGGTGGCCTCTCACCTAATCCAACTAGCTTATTTTGTATGTTTTCATGTCATCACATCTTGTTGTACTTCCAGGGCCGTTTTGGAGGCCTAAATAGTGTTTTTTTGGCTAGCCAGAGTAAAACTGTAGACAAAGTCAGAGTTTGATTATGGAATGTGTAGCTCTCTGAAAGACCTTTCAAATGGGCTATCACGCACCTAAAATGGAGGACGTGTGCAAAATTTATGACCCCGGGAAGTTGAGGTACCAACTTACCCATAGGGGACCACATGACTTTTGACGTTTCACCTCCTAGAGTTAGGTTTTTGGTTGTCTAGGGTTTTGGAATTCATGAGTAATATCATAAATGACTCTAGAGGCTCATTGTAATTCATTCTGCTCAAATGGATGTGCATAGAATCCACATCTCTTCTCAGATATAGATACCACCATTTGAGCAAGTGTTTTAGTTCTGCAGTTTTACAGTTTCAGTGTATTTCATTATTCAATAGAAGATATTGTTCACTTGATATTTGTGTTATTCTTCATATCATCATGTTTATTGTATCCAGTCTTTTAATCAGTTCCTTCTGCTCCTAAACCTGGATCAGTGGTATCAGAGCGGTCTTCTCTTCATTTATTTTTCTTCGTACATGTCCCCAACAAGATCTGGGTACAAGAAGTTGGGACTCGAACCAATCGAGCCATTGCAAGATCGGTCACATCGATCCCAACTACAACCCATGGGGGATGAAAATAAATATGATGGAGCAGGAGATCCTATTAAAATGTTTCTCGAGGAATCCCTCGTGCGACAAAGGAATGAAATGATGGAAAACTTTGCGTAGATCCTTCCACGGATGCCCACAACAAAAGCATCTTAATCAAGCGGCCATGCAACCCCCTTCAAGGTATAGGTAAATTTTGATATTCCATTATTTGAAGGACTGAAAGATGTGGATGTTGTAGATAAATGGTTGAATCTTCTCGAAGGGTATTTTTCGGTCCCCAATTTCTCTGATAGGGAAAATATAACTTTTTCACTCCTCAAGGTCGTTCCCCATGTTAAATACTGGTGGGATGCTTACTCTGAGCAAAGGGTTGTATAGGAATATGAAATGTTTTTGGTGGCCCCTACATGGGATTCCTTATGGTATGCATTTAAAGAAAAGTACTACCCGATTGGAAGATATGAGAACCATTCATGAGATGGACCACCCTACGTCAAGAAAGGGACCAGATAGTACCAGATTTCACCAATATTTTCCATACCTTGTGCACAAAATTAGGTATCAAATACTCTGAGCATCATCTAGTGCTAAAATACCGTGGTTGTTTGCATAGATACATTCAAAAAGTGATGGATTTTTTGTACATCGCCTCATCGGGCACTGCTTATAGATACACTTTCAAGATCGAGTAGAAATTTAAGCAAAAAAGGTGAGATTTTGGATCTACAAACCACTCACAGCTGAAGTAGGGAAAATGCGGCCCCAACCCATGCAGCAAGGGAAAAATTAAATAAGGTCAACCTCAGGAAAACCAGTCCAAGCCGAAACACAAGAAGTGCAATGAGAAGATGAAGAAGGACAGAGGAAAATGGTGTGAGTACCATAAAATCCCTTCGCACAACACCGAAGAATGTTTCTCCAAGTAGTCACTCATGGCCTAATTGAAGGCTTCTGAGTTAGAGGTCGATTTTGATTCTGAATCAAATCCTGAAGGAGGAAATTGGATTAACGATGTTAAACCCAGTGCCACTATCTCTACCACCAAATTCTAGCCAAGCGAACCAGAAGAACCATAGGAAGGGGAATGCCTCTTTCACTTGCATATGTGGGTAAAGGGGGCTCTGTTTCATTTCATTGACGATAGCGGTAGTCAGAAGAACCTGATTTCAAAAGAGGTCATCAAGTGGTTGGACCTACCAATAAAACTACACCCACAACCCTACACCATCAGATGGCTTCACCAAGGAAGAGATCTATGTTTCAGCTAACAGTGTCATTTTCCCTACAGCATCAAGCCTTTCAAAGATGAGGTATTGTGTGATATTGCTCCCCTTGAAGTTTGTGATTTTCTTTTAGGAAAACCATATTTGTGGAAGCATCATGATGTATATGAGTCTAGACCCCACATTGTTATTATTACTTTGGTTAGATAATTGTACAGTATACCAGAGGTAGCGTTGCCTACTTCTATTTCTTTAATCTTTGTTAAGAAATCCAGTAAGGTCATTTCACAGATTGATAAGTTCGTCTTGTTTTTTATCCATGCTCACAGTAATAAAAAGGTCATCGCCACATCCATGGACTCTACATAGAGCCTCTCTTCACAATAGAATCAAGTGGACAGGATCGTGGAAGAATACAGAGACATCTTCTCCTCACCTACAGGGGTACCAACACACTACCAAGTCAAGCATCCAATTGATCCAACCCTAGGTGCACCTCTACCTAATGGACCAGTCTATTGTCGTTCGTTGATGGAAAATGAAGAAATTAAGCATCATGTCCAAGAGCTTATTCAAAAGGGGAACATCAGACCCATCTCCTCCCCTTGCGGAAGCCTGATTGTACTAGTGCAGAAGAAGGATGGGACTTGGCGACTCTGCATTGATTACAGAGCCTTAAACAAAATTACAGTCAGAAACCAGTACCCCATTCCCAAGATTGATGACCTCCTTTACCAACTCAAGGGGAGGGATTTCTTCCGCTAGATTGACCTAAATTATGGATACCACCAGTTTCTCATCAAACCAACTAATGTATGGAAGATAGCCTTCAAGTCTAAAGAAGGTCTTTTCAAATGGCTAGTCATTCCCTTTGGCTTAAAAAATGCCCCAACCACTTCCATTAGGTTGATGGATGATGTATTGAGACCCTTCACGAACTCCTTTGTGGTGGTATATTTGGATGACATCCTCATCTTCAACAGAACTTAGGAGGAGCACATGCGGCATATTCAACATGTTTTGAGCACTCTGTGACAGCACAAGTTATATGCCAACTTGGAAAGATGTTCTTTTGGCATGAACAGGGTCCAATACTTGGGATACATTGTTGACGAGAATGGGTTACATGTTGATCCATCTAAGATCTAATTCATCCATGACTAGCCATCCCCGACCACACTGATCGAGCTTTGGAGCTTCTTGGGACCAGCCAACTTCTACCGATGGTTCGTGTTGAGAATCTCCCATATTGCATGAGACCTCAACCAGGTGACCAAGGGCACTGGTAGGGCCAATTTCGTGTGGGGGAAGGAACAAAAATGAGCATTCAATTATCTGAAGCATCACTTGTGCTCAGCTCTAGTACTCTCTTTGCCATATCTACAGCAACCATTCGATATTGAGATTGATGCATCTGACTATGATGTGGGTGCATTTCTCACTCATCATGGTCATCCAGTGGCATACCATAGTGAGACACTCTCAAATATTGTTAGGAAATACCCCACCTATGACAAGGAAAGGTATTCCATTGTACAATCATGTCATCAATGGAATAATTACATTTTGGGAAAGGAGATGATCATACATAGTGATCACAAGCCTCTGCAGTTCATACAGACAAATGGGAAATTGAAGAACGACCGCCATCATAAGTGGTCCACCTACCTGCAGCAGTTCCATATAAACATCAAGTATAAGATAGGTATCTCAAATCATGTCGTTGACTGTCTCAGTCGACCTCCTATGGCTTCACTCACCACTGTGTTCCATTCTTGTGGACATGAAGCATCTGAGTGACCCCACCTATCATATCTTGGGTACAGGTGAGATTGTCACCGATTTTCACATTCAAGACTGACTATTATTCCACTTGGGCCATCTTTGTGTTCCTACAAGCGAGCATGCAAATCTGATGTGGGAATCCCACTACAGTAGGATGGCAGGGCATTTTGGCATGGAGAAAACTATGGTCGTTCTTCAGAAACATTTGTATTGGCCAAAACTTTGACAGGATGTTAGCAAGTATATCAGATCTTGTACTTCCTTCTCCATCGCCAAGCTATCCATCAAGAAGAAAGGATTATACACCGCTCTTCCTACCCAAGAAGCCTTGGGAATCCATCTCAATGGATTACATGTATGGCCTTTCGTCCACCAGGAAAGGAAATGATTGTGTATTTGTGGTCGTTGATCATTTTTCGAAGATGGTTGTCCTCACATCCTGCAAACAAAATATCATAACGACAAATATTTCCAAGCTCTTCTTCGAACAAGTGTGGGTCGAGTCTCTGGTCACTGTTGAACACCAAGCTCAAAAAATCCACTACTTTCCACCCCCAAATAGACGGCCAAAGAGAGGTCATCAATTGGATGATTGTGCACATATTTTGCATGTACAACTCTAAGAATCCACGTACATGGGACGAGATTCTCCCCTATCTTCAGCACAGTTACAACGGGGCTCTCCATAGCTCCACCGTCCATAGCCCATTTCGGGTGGGGCTAGGATTCAAACCCTTGGGACCCATTGATGTTACACTTCCTCTTTCCACAACACAGACGGACTCTTCCCATGATCAGTCTTTGATCAACAAAGCCACCAGATTCATTGAGTGAATTTACCACATCTGCCAACAGGTCCAAGAGATTTTGTATAAATCCAATGCTAAGTACAAGTAGCGCCATGATCAACATAGGGTACCACACCAGTTTTAGGTTGCGACAAACTTTGGTTACATTTACAAAAGGAGCGTCTCACAGGGCCCCATCAGAAGATCCACCCACTTTTCTATGGTCCTTACATTATCACCAAGGTCATGGGTAGCAATTATTTTGAGCTCAACACTCCACCCTTCCTTGTCCTACACCCAATGTTCAATGTGGACCTCTTTTGACCATATTTTTCACCATTATTGGAAGCCTCAAAGATCGTAGAACAACTACCACCCACCGAGCTCAACCCTAACTACATGGAACATGCATCCACTGATAAGATAGTGAACGCACAGGTCAAGGGCACTCACCAACAGAGGATCCAGCTTTATTGGGTTCTCAATCCAAGGCAACTCCTCCACCAAGGAAAGTGGCTCACTCAAGGCCAAATCCATCAAAAGTTTCCTCATTTGAAGGGGGAGCTCAATGCAATGGAGACCATTGTTTCCTAGGGGGGAGGATTAATCTAGTTGTCTATTGGTGGCCACCCACCTATTCCAAATGGATCCTTTTCTCTATTTTTAGTTTAGCAAGTTCTTTTATGCTTCCTTGTAATTGTGGGTTCTACACTTTTGGGACTGTATGAAGCCCTACACATATTCTAGGTGGATATTGGTGGCCTCTCACTTAATCCAACTAGATTATTTTGTATGTTTTCATGTCAGCGCATCTTGTTGTACTTCCAGGGTCGTTTTGGAGGCCTAAATAGTGTTTTTTTGGCTCGCCACAGTCAAACTATAAATTGAGTCAGAGTTTGACAATGAAATGTGTATTTATCTTAAATACCTTTCCAACAGGCTATCACGCGCCAAAAACGGATTTTGTATGCAAAAGTTACAACCCCGGGAAGTTGAGGTACCAACTTGCCCATAGGGGCCCACATGAATTTTGACGTTTCACATCCTAGGGTTAGGTTTTTGGATGTTTAGTGTTTTGTAATTCATGATTAATATCAAAAAGGTCTTTAGAGCCTCATTGTAATTCATTTTGCTCAAACTGATGTGCATATCAGCCACATCTCTTCTCAGAGATAGCTACCGCCATTCAAGCAAGTGTTTCAGTTCTACAGTTTTACAATTTCATCGTGTTTCATTATTCAATAGAATATATTGTTCACTATTTATTTGTGTTATTCTTCATATCTCCATGTTTATTGTATTCAGTCTGTTAATCAATTCATTCCGCTCCTAAATCTGGATCACTAGAGGCCTTGGGAATCCAGCTCAATGGATTACATGCCTAGCCCTCTATGCACCAAGCAAGGAAATGATTGTGTATTTGTGGTAGTTGATTGGTTTTCAAACATGTCCATTATCACAGCCTGCAGGAAGAGAATCACAGTGGTAGATATTGCCAATCTCTTCTTCGAACGAGTGTGGATCCATTTTGGGATACCACAAACCATCTACTAAAAAACATAGGGTTAACTCAAGAATTTTGGAATTCTCTAGTAACAGTTTCAATAGTAAAGACTAATTTTGCTCGATAATCAAGGAATTAAACTATGCACTCAAAAATTATTCCTCAATAATTTCTTGATTATCGAGTAGCAATATCATTTCAGATATAGAATCTATAGTAATGAGAAAAACTACTATAAATCCATTGCAATACTTTACCACTTTTTGGTGCGGGTCATAGAGACTTAAACTCATTAGAATAAACTTGGGGAAACGACAAGTTGTGGAGAGAATTGCCTAAATAAGACCACATTCCTAGCCCAGTAGAGTATCGAGGGAATCTTTGAAACTTTGATAAGTTGATTGGTGAATTTTGCAGGCATTCACTACAG
Source organism: Picea engelmannii (assembly GCA_009831015.1). Taxonomy (NCBI): domain Eukaryota; kingdom Viridiplantae; phylum Streptophyta; class Pinopsida; order Pinales; family Pinaceae; genus Picea; species Picea engelmannii. The sequence goes on from ML800709.1 coordinate 72,404, forward strand.
TGAGCTTAAGTTCAAAAATAACCCCATATCTATCAATTAAATGATTAGAATCATAATTTTGAGAAATGGGTTGTACATGATTAACAAGTTATCTCCTTGGGTTCGTGGTTTCTTTTAGTACAGATATACGGTCCTCCTAATATTTACAGGGTGATAGGATGAATAATAGACTAAGTAAAGGAAAGTGATAGTATAAGTTTTGTCTGTAATTTAGAAATGTTGATTGTCCGTCTAGTTTTCCCACAAATTCAAACTGTAAAATTGATCGAGGTGGATATCAATGGTCACCCACCTATTCCAACTAGCTCACATACAGTTTTCATCTTGGTAGTTTTTTTCTAGCTTTTCAGGTCCTAAAATTCCAGGCTCATTTTGAGGCCCTAAACCACATTTTATGGGCTAGCCACAGTCACACTATAAACTAAGTTAGAGTGTGACGACAAAATTTGTAGTCCTCATATAGACCTTTCCAATGGGATATCGTGCGCCTAAAACGGAGATAGTGTGCAAAATTTACGACCCCGGGAAGTTGATGTACCAACTTACCCCATCGGGGCCCACATGAGTTTTGGCACTTCATCTCCTAGGGTTAGGTTTTTGGATGTCTATGGATTTTTTATTACTGCTTGATGCTAAAAAATGCATGGAGGCTTCATTTTAATGTACTCAAGCGAATGCGCGTAGCCTCCACATCTCTTCTCAGAGATTAGCTACCAACATTCGAGCAAGATTGTTTTCATTCTGTGTTTTACAGTTTCAGCATATTTCGTTATTGAATAGAAGTTAAGATTCATTGTATCTTTTTTATTGTTCACTCTATCTATGGGTTAATGTTACATATATGTATTTCATTTCGTTTCGCTCATAAATACGGATCAAACACAATCCTTTTTATGAGTTTGTTTTTGGCTTTTGTTTATGCAACATTTTTTGAAACAAAATGACCACCTTTCTTTAAAATTTTCATGGGTTATGTATTAAAACAACTTGTCATAACCTAACACATTTCAATTTATTATTTGATTTCAAATGGGTCAGTACACAAATCATTAATCCTTAATCTACCGCATTTACTACTGAGTAAATTGATACAAAATAGGTAAGCAGTTTGTGAAGGCTACGGTGGTGGTTTTGCAACTACACATTTTCACTCTGCAATTGATAGGAAGCTACCACATGTATTTGGGTGGTTTGTAGTGGCAAAGGACAACTTTAAAACCCTACATTCTCATGCTCCACAATTAATCTAAATCGTTGATCTCCACAAACCTATGTCATCTGATTTAGCCACTAATTACTTTGATAAAATTCGTTACTTTATGAATTTTAAGCGCGTGCATGATTCATTTGAAATTTATTCAGGACCTATCAATATGTGATTGGTTAGAAAACATCTTCCAAACATGTTCGTTCATGACTTTCACCAACAATGATTTTCAACTAAACTGAATTTGGATATTAATCACAATAATACCTTCATTTAGTTCAAATGGAAGTAATTTCATTGTATAATATTCATTAATCAATCTTGAATTGTTCAAGATTACAACTGGGTCTCAATATTTTACCTTGTACTCTCACTTGATCAAGAAGAAAGGAGCATTCCTTCATCTTGCTAGAGTTTTTATCCACGTCATATTTCTCCTAGGTAAATATTGTATGCATGGTATTCCATTGTGTGTCTTTGCTACTTTAGTTTTTATTTTTTCATAATAATTAAAGAAAATGTGTGGCATAATTTATATTTAAGATAAATAACTAAAATTACAAAAAATAGTTGTATAGTTAAGCATATACAAATTGTAGTAGCGGTTAGTTTAATCTTTATTCTATAGCAATTATTTTAAGATTTGTTATGGGAAGCCAACCATTGGAATCTCCAAGGTGATTTACAAATCAAAGAGCCTTCCACGAGATTTCCATAAGAACAATGGATTTTCCTTGAACTTGTGGTTCAATCGTAGGTTGGGCATACTTAATTAGCACAAGAATTTCATTTCTTGTTGAAGATTGTACTCAGCTTCCTTGTGGTCAAATTGTTCTCTGCATTATGTTTTATTTTCTCATTTAACTAGGAAAAAATCTTCAAATTCTTCATGGATGAATTTAGATCTTCCATTAAGTCTATAACAATCAAAATCCCAATCCTTAAGGTGTATTATGAGCTTAGCTCTCCATAAAATAATGAAATATGCATACTCTTTAAGATAAGCCACTAGTCTCTAAAATTGTTCTCATTAAAAACTAGATGCTCGTATTGAAAAGGGACAGTACATGTTACTCAATGTTGAGGCACATTATATATTTGTAAGAAAACCAACCCTTACCTGGCATTGTAAGGATGGCTGAGGTAATATTGAGGAACGGATTTACCCTTGACTCATATGGGGGCATAATTGTGTCATTTAACAACTATATGATAAAACCCTAGTGATCGAGTGTGTTTTTAAACACCATGAAAGTAGATTTGGGCATTGGTTGTCCAACAAATATATTTATTTCCTTTGTTCTTTGTGATTTCTTGAATGTGCAAGAACCTCTTGGCCCGCATTTGTGTTGTTCCACCACTTAATCATGTAGTTTTTCATGACCAAGGTACATTAAGTGCTTTGTCGGTTGAGGTGACTCAACCACATATGGTGATATGGCAAAATTACAAATGGCATGTGTTATTTTTCTTTTTGATGGTGTGTATTCTTGTTTTTATGTTTATCCTATTTAAATTTAGATATGAACAAAGTATTTATTTAGTAAGAGTTGGAAGCCTAGTGTCCCTATGAGAGTTGTGTTGTTTTTCATTTTTCCACGGGAAGAATAGTTAAAAAAAAAAAAAAAGAGGAAAATGTGTGTTTTGTTTTATTTAATCCAACGTTTATGGCCTTTAATGCAACGTCAATCATCAAGGAGAAAACAACATTCAAATGTGTTTACAGAGGTTGAAGATGAAAGATTGGACCACATGATCTAAATATCAAATAATACAATTAAATATCATATTCTCAACACAATGGTGGGCTTGAAATTGTAAATAAAGACAAGTGAACCAAAGGAACAAGTAATAAATTAAACCAGAACACTATGACAAAAATAAGGAAAAGGAACTAAGGAATTCTATGAATGAAAAATTTCCAAGTATTACTTAATTTCCATCCATCATTTCCATTCAGGGTATCAATAAGTTTTTCGATTTCAACTGCTTCCCTAATTCGATGTTTGATAAGGTGATCATTTTTTGCTATGACTTTAGTATCTTCAATACAAATGTGGTGCATAGTGTTGTGTTCTTGATCCAAGCAGATATTGGTGTCCACCCACCTATTCCAACTGGCTCCTCTTGACATTTTTTAGTTCAACATGTTCTTCTGTACTTATATGTAATTATGGGTTCTACACTTCTGGGGTTGTCTGAATCCCTACACATATTTCAGGTGGAGATTGGTGGCCACCCACCTAATCTAGGTTGCTTATTTTGGAAGTTTTCATGTCAGCACATCTTTCTAGACTTCTAGGGCTATTAATGAGTAGTTTATTGCCACAGTCAAACTATAGACAAATTCAGAGTTTGACAAAATAATGAGTAGTTCTCAAGAAGACATTTCTAATGGGCTATCACGTGCTTAAAACGGGGGTCATGTGCAAAATTTACGACCACGGGAAGTTGAGGTACCAACTTACCCATCGAGGCCCACATAACATAAGGTGTTTCATCTCCTAGAGTTAGGTTTTTGGATGTCTAGGGTTTTGGAATTCATGAGTAATGTTAAAAGGGCCTTTAGAGCCTCATTGTAATCATCATGCTCAGATGGACCTCCATAGCAGCCACATCTCTTCTGAGAGATAGCTACCACCATTCAAGCAAGTTGTTTTCAGTTTTGCAGTTTTGTAGTTTTGCAGTTGTATAGTTTCAACCTATTTCATTTATTCAATAGAAGTTATTGTTCATTGGATATCTTTTGTTGTTCTCTTTATCTCTATGCTATTATATTCAGTCTGTTATTCATTTCTCTCCGCTGATAAATCAAGCTCAGTGGTATCAGAGTCGTCTGCTCTTCATTCGTTTTTCTTCGTGCATGTCCCCGACAAGATCTGGGTACAAGAAGTTGGGACTCGAACCAGTCGAGCTTTTGCAATATCAGTCGCATTGAGCCTGACAACAACCCATGTGGGACGAAAAGAAATATGATGGAGTAGGATATCCTTTTAAACTGTGGCTCGAGGAATCCCTTGCGCGACAAAGGAACAAAATGATGGACAACTTTGCACAGATCCTTCGGATGTTGCCCATAGGAGACGCATATTCATCAAGCATCCATGCAACCCCCTTCAAGGTACAGGTTAATTTTGATATGCCATTATTTGAAAGACTGATAGATGCGGATGTTGTAGATAAATGGTTGAATCTTCTCGAAGGGTATTTTTCGGTCCACAATTTTTCCAATAGGGAAAATATTACTTTTTCACTCCTCAAGTCCATCCCCCATGTTAAGGACTGGTGGGATACTTACTTTGAGCAAAGGGCCATAGAGTAATATGAAATAATTTTGGTCGCACCCACATGGGATTCCTTCAGGGATGTCATTAAATAACAGTACTACCCTATTGGAATCTATGAGGACCAGTACACAAGATGGACACCCTGCGTCAGGAAAGGGACCAGAAAATACTAGACTTCACCAATATTTTCCATACCTTGCGCACCAAATTGGGTATCAAAGACTCTGAGCGACATCTGGTGCTCAAATACCATGGTTGTCTCATAGATACATTCAAACAGAAATGGATTTTTTTGACATCGCATCATTGGGTATGACTTATAGATATGCTATCAAGATTGAGCATAAATTTAAGTAGAAGAGGTGAGAGTTTGAATCTGCAAACTCCTCACAGTCAAAGCATCACAAAGGCAGCCCCAACCTACAAAACAAGGGACAGAACAAATATGGCCACTCTCAGGACAACCAATTCAAGACGAAAAACAAGAAGGGTAATGAGAAGTCGAAGAAGGACATGGGAAAATGGTTTGAATACCATAAAATCCCTTGGCACAACACTAAATAATGTTGCTCCAAGTAGTCACTGGTGGTTGAGCTGAAAGTTTCCAAGTTAATGTCAGATTCTGACTCTAAATCAAATCCAGAAGGAGGGTAGTGGATTATCGATGTTGAAACTAGTCCCACTATCGCTACCATTAAAGTCCAACCAAGCGAACCAGAAGAACCAAAGGAAGGGGAACACCTCTTTCACTCGTAGATGTGGGTAAAGGGGGATCTACCTCATTTCATTGACGATGATGGTAGTCAGAAGAACCTGATCTTAGCATAGGCATTCAAGCGGTTGGACCTACCGACGACACCACACCCACAGCCCTACACCATCGGTTGGCTTCTCCAAGGAATATATCTATGTGTCAGTGAATAGTGTTGTTTTCCCTACAGTATCAAGCCTTTCAAAGACGAGGTATTGTGTTATATTTCTCCCTTGAAGTTTGTGATGTTATTTTAGGACAACAATATTTGTGGAAGCGACGTGGTGTGTATGAGTCTAGACCCTGCAGTTTTATTATTACTTTGGGTAGACAATTGTACAGGATACCATAGGTAGTGTCACCTATCGCTATTTATTTAATCTCTGCAAAGCAATGCAGTAAGGTCATTTCATAGACCGGGAATTTCGTCCTCTTTGTGATCCATGCTCACAATAAGCATAAGGTCGTTGCCACATCTGTGGCCTACACACAGAGCCTCTCTTTGCGGCAGAAGCAAGTGGACGGGATCGTGGAAGAGTACAAATACATATTCTCATCACCCACTGGGGTACCGACGCACTGTCATGTCAAGCATCCAATTGAACTAACCCCTAGTGCAGCTCTATCGAATGGACCAATCTAACATCGCTCGTTGATGGAAAATGATGAAATCAGGCATCATATCCAAGAGATGCTTCAAAAGGGGCACATCAAACTGATCTCCTCCCCTTGTGAAAGCCTAATTGTACTAGTGCAGAAGAAAGACAGGACCTGACGGCTCTACATTGATTACAGAGAATTAAAAAAAATCACAGTCAGGAACCGATACCCGATTCCTAGAATTGATAACCTTCTTGACCAACTCAAGCGGGGAAATTTCTTCAGCAAGATTGACCTAAATTTTGGCTACAACCAGGTTCCCATCTAACCAACTGATGAATGAAAGACAACTTTCAAATCTAAAGAAGGTCTCTTCGAATGGTTGGTCATGCCCTTTGGCTTAACAAATGCCCCAACAACTTTCATGAGGTTGATGGATGATGTATTGAGACCCTTCACCAACTATTTTGTGGTGGTATATTTGGATGACATCCTCATTTTTAGCCAAAACTTGGGAGGAGCACATGTATCATATTCAGCAGGTTTCGAGCACTCTGTGGCAACATAAGATATATGCCAACTTGGAAAAATTCTCCTTTGGCATTAGCAGGGTCCAATAGTTGGGCTTCATTGTTGATGAGCATGGGGTACATGTTGATCCAGCTAGAACATACTCATTCATGACCGGCCAACCCCGACCACACTAACCGATCTTCAAAGCTTCTTGGGACTTGCCAACTTCTACCGATGGTTCATGTTGGGATTCTCCCATATTGCATGGGCCCTCAGGAAAGTGACAAAGAGCGGTGGCAGGGAAAATTTTGCGTGGGGGAAGGAACAAAAACAAGCATTTAATTATTTGAAGCATCTCTTGTGCTCACCTCCAGCACTCTCCTTACCCAATCTACAACAGTCGTTCCAGATTGATATTTATGCATATGACTATGTTGTAGGCGTAGTTCTCACTCAGCACGGTCATCCAGTAGCATATCGTAGTGAGACACTCTCACATATTGTTCAGAGATACCCCATCTATAACAAGAAAATGTATTCCATTGTAAAAGCACGTCATCAATGGAAACATTACATTCTGGGAAAGGAAAAAATCATCCACATTGATCACAAGCCTCTACAATTCATATAGACACAGGGGAAGTTGCAGAATGACCGCCATCAGAAGTGGTCTGCCTACCTGTAGCAGTTCCATAACAACATCAATTATAAGATAGGGAGCACAAATCTTGTCACTGACTGCCTCATTCTACCTCCCATGGTTGCACTCACCACCGTGCTCCACTCATGTGGACATGAGGCATTTGAGTGGCCCCAACATTATCAGCAAGATACGGACTTCGCCACCACCTATAAGCTCTTGGGTATAGGCATGAATGTCACAAATTTTCACATTCATGAAAGATTGTTATGCCATATGGGCCACCTCTATTTTCCTACAAGTGAGTGTGCAAAGTTGATTTGGGAGGCTCACTACAGTCGGATGGTAGGACATTTTGGCGTGGAGAAAACTATGGTTGTTCTACAAAAACATTTTTATTGGCCAAAACTTCAACAGGACATCATCAAGTATATCAAATATTGCACTGCATGTTCCATTTCCAAGACAACCATCAAGAACCAAGTCTAATACACCCCTCTTTCTACTCCCGAAATGATCCAGTTGGCGATTGGTGGCCATCCACCTATTCCAACTAGCTCCTCTTGTCCATTTTTAGTTCGACGCATTTTTCTGAACTTCTTTTTAATTGTGGGTTCTACACTTTTGGGGTTGTCTGAATCCCAACACATATTCCAAATGGATATTGGTACCCTCTCACCTAATCCAACTGGATTATTTTGTATGTTTTCATGTCATCACATCTTGTTGTACTTCCAGGGCCTTTTTGGAGGCCTAAACAGTGTTTTTTTGGCTAGCCATAGTAAAATTGTAGACAAAGTCACAGTTTGATTACGGAATGTGTATCTCTCTAAAAGACCTTTCCAATGGGCTATCACACACCTAAAATGGAGGTTGTATGCAAAATTTACGACCCTGGGAAGTTGAGGTACCAACTTACCAATAGGGGCCCACATGACTTTTGACGTTTCACCTCCTAGGGTTAGGTTTTTGGATGTCTAGGGTTTTGGAATTCATGAGTAACATCAAAAATGCCTCTAGAGCCTCATTGTAATTCATTCTACTCATACATATGTGCATAGTAGCCACATCTCTTCTCAGATATAGATACCACCATTTGAGCAAGTGTTTCAGTTCTGCAGTTTTACAGTTTCAGCGTATTTCATTATTCAATAGAAGATATTGTTCACTTGATATTTGTGTTATTCTTCATATCATCATGTTTATTGTATTCAGTATGTTAATCAGTTCCTTCCGCTCCTAAATCTGGATCATTGGTATCAGAGTGGTCTTCTCTTCATTTATTTTTCTTCGTGCATGTTCCCAACAAGATTTGGGTACAAGAAGTTGGGACTTGAACCAATCGAGCCATTGCAAGATTGGTCACATCGATCCCAACTACAACCCATGGGGGATGAAAATATATATGATGGAGCAGGAGATCCTATTAAAATATTTCTTGAGGAATCCCTCGCGTGACAAAGGAACGAAATGATGGAAAACTTCGCGCAGATCCTTCGAACTATGCCCATAGGAGAAGCATCTTCATCAAGCGTCCATGCAACCCCCTTCAAGGTACGGGTAAATTTTGATATTTCATTATTTGAAGGACTGAAGGATGCAGATGTTGTAGATAAATGGTTGAATCTGCTCGAAGGGTATTTTTCGGTCCTCAATTTCTATGATAGGGAAAATATAACTTTTTCACCCCTCAAGGTCATTCCCCATGTTAAAGACTGGTGGGATGCTTACTCTGAGCAAAGGGACATATAGGAATATGAAATGTTTGTGGTGGCCCCTACATGGGATTCCTTCTAGGATGCCATTAAATAACAATACTACCCTATTGGAAGCTACGAGGACCAGTCACAAGATGGACCACCCTATTTCAAGAAAGGGACCAGACAGTACCAAATTTCACCAATATTTTCCATACCCTGCACACCAAATTAAATATCAAATACTCTGAGCATCATCTAGTGCTCAAATACCATGGTTGTTTGCATAGATACATTCAAAAAGAAATGGATTTTTTGTACATCACCTCACTGGGCACGGCTTATAGATACGTTGTCAAGATCGAGTAGAAATTTAAGCAGAAAAGGCAAGATTTTGGATCTACAAACCACTCACAGCTGAAGTAGGGAAAAGGCGGCCCCAACCCACACAGCAAGGGAAAAATTAAATATGGTCGACCTCAGGACAACCAGTCCAAGCCGCAACACGAGAAGGGAAATGAGAAGATGAAGAAGGACAGAGTAAAATGGTGTGAGTACCATAAAATCCCTTCGCACAACACCGAAGAATGTTGCTCCAAGTAGTAAATCATGGTCGAACTGAAGGCTTCCAAGTTAGAGGCCGATTCTGATTCTAAATCAAATCCTGAAGGAGGGAAGTGGATTAACGATGCTAAACCCAATGCCACTATCTCTACCACCAAATTCTAGCCAAGCGAACCAGAAGAACCAGAGGAAGGGGAATGCCTCTTTCACTTGCATATGTGGGTAAAGGGGGCTCTGCTTCATTTCATTAACGATAGTAGTCAGAAGAACCTGATTTTAGTAGAGGTCGTCAAGTGGTTGGACCTACCAATGAAACTACACCCACAACCCTACACCATCAGATGGTTTCGCCAAGGAAGAGATCTATGTTTCATCTAACAGTGTCATTTTCCCTACAGCATCAAGCCTTTCAAAGATGAGGTATTGTGTGATATTTCTTCCCTTGAAGTTTGTGATGTTCTTTTAGGAAAACCATATTTGTGGAAGCCTCCTGATGTATATGATTCTAGACCCTGCAGTGTTATTATTACTTTGGGTACACAATTGTACAAAATACCAGAAGTAGCACTACCTACTTCTATTTCTTTAATCTTTGTTAAGAAATGCAGTAAGGTCATTTCATAGACTGAGAATTTCGTCTTGTTTTTTATCCATGCTCACAGTAATAAAAAGTTCATCGCCACATCCATGGCCTCTACACAGAGCCTCTCTTCACAGAAGAATCAAGTGGACGGGATCGTGGAAGAATACAGAGACATCTTCTCCTCACCTACAGGGGTACAGACACACTACCAATTCAAGCATCCAATTGATCCAACACCAGGCGCACCTATACCTAATGGACCAGTCTATTTTCGTTCGTTGATGGTAAATGATGAAATCAAGCATCATATCCAAGAGCTTATTCAAAAGGGGCACATCAGGCCCAACTCCTCCCCTTGCGGAAGCCCAATTGTACTAGTGTAGAAGAAGGACGGGACTTGGCGACTTCGCATTGATTACAGAGCCTTAAACAAAATCACAGTCAAGAATCGGTACCCCATTCCTAAGATTGATGACCTCATTGACCAAATCAAGGGGGAAAATTTATTCAACAAGATTGACCTAAATTATGGATACCACCAGGTTCCCATCAAACCAACTAATGTATGGAAGACAGCCTTCAAGTCTAAAGAAGGTCTCTTCGAATGACTAGTCATTCCCTTTGGCTTAAAAAATGCCCCAGCCACTTTCATGAGGTTGATGGATGATGTATTGAGACCCTTCACCAACTCCTTTGTGGTGGTATATTTAGATGACATCCTCATATTCAACAGAACTTGGGAGGAGCACATGCAGCATATTCAACAAGTTTTGAGCACTCTGTGGTAGCACAAGTTATATGCCAACTTGGAAAAATGTTCTTTTGGCATGAACAGGGTCCAATAATTGGGTTACATTGTTGATGAGCATGGGGTACATGTTGATCCATCTAAGATCCAAGTCATCCATGACTATCCATCCCCGACCACACTGACCGAGCTTCGGAGCTTCTTGGGACTAGCCAACTTCTATCGACGATTCATGTTGAGAATCTCCCATATTGCATGGGACCTCAACCAGGTGACCAAGGGCGTTGGTAGGGCCAATTTTGTGTGGGGGAAGAAACAAAAATGAGCATTCAATGATCTGAAGCATCAATTGTGCTCAGCTCTAGTACACTCCTTACCGTATCTATAGCAACCATTCGATATTGAGATTGATGCATCTAACTATTATGTGGGTGCAGTTCTCACTCAGCACAGTCATCCGGTGGCATACCATTGTGAGACACTCTCAGATATTGTTCAGAAATACCCCACCTATGAAAAGGAAAGGTAATCCATTTTACAATCATGTCATCAATGGAAACATTACATTATGGGAAAGGAGACGATCATACATATTGATCACAAGCCTATGTAGTTCATACAGACACATGGGAAATTGCAGAATGATCGCCATCATAAGTGGTCCACCTACCTACAGCAGTTCCATCTCAACGTCAAGTATAAGACAGGTATCTCAAATCATGTCGTTGACTGCCTCAGTCGACCTCATGTGGCTTCACTCACCACTATGCTCCATTCTTGTGGACATGAAGCATCTGAGTGGCCCCACCTATCATCTCTTGGGTAGAAATGAGATTGTCACCAATTTTCACATTCAGGACTGACTATTATGCCACTTAGGCCATATTTTTGTTCCTACAAGTGAGCGTGCAAAGCTGATTTGGGAATCCCACTACAGTCGGATGGCAGGGCATTTTGGCATGGAGAAAACTATGGGCGTTCTTCAGAAACATTTTTATTGGCCAAAACTTTGACAGGACATCAGCAAGTATATCAGATCTTGCACTTCCTGCTCCATCGCCAAGCTATCCATCAAGAAGAAAGGCTTATACACCCCTCTTCCTACTACCAAGAATCCTTGGGAATCCATATCAATGGATTACATGTATGGCCTTTAGTCCACCAGGAAAGGAAATGCTTGTGTATTTGTGGTCCTTGATTAGTTTTCGAAGATGGTCGTCCTCGCATCTTGCAAACAGAATATCATAACGACAAATATTTCCAAGCTCTTCTTCGAATGAGTGTGGGTCAAGTCTCTAGTCACTGTTGAACACCAAGCTCAAAAAATCCATTACTTCCCACCCCCAAACAGACGTCCAAAGAGAGGTCATCAATCAAATGATTGTGCACATCTTTTGCATGTACAACTCTAAGAATCCACGTACATGGGACGAGATTCTTCCCTATCTTCAGCATAGTTACAACAGGGCTCTCCATAGCTCCACCGTCCATAGCCCATTTTGGGTGGGGCTAGGATTCAAACCCTTGGGACCCATTGATGTTGCACTTCCTCTTTCCACCACACAGACGGACTCTTCCCATGATCACTTTGTGATCGACAAAGCCACCAGATTCATTGAGTGAATTCAGCACATCCGCCAACAGGTCCAGGAGATTTTGTAGAAATCCAATGCTAAGTACAAGCAGCTCCATGATCAACATAGGGTACCACACCAGTTTCAGGTTGGCGACAAATTATGGTTACATTTGCAGAAGGAGCGTCTCATAGGGCTCCATCGGAAGATCCGCCCACTTTTCTATGGTCCTTACATTATCACCAAGGTCATGGGTAGCAATTATTTTGAGCTCAACACTCCACCCTTCCGTGTCCTACACCCAATGTTCAATGTGGACCTCTTTCGACCATATTTTCCACCATTATTGGAATCCTCAAATATCAGAGGACAACTACCACCCTCCGAGATCAACCCTAACTACATGGAACATGTATCCACTTATCAGATAGTGAACGCACGGGTCAAGGGTACTCGCCAACAGAGGATCCAACTTTATTGGGTTCTCAAGGCAAGGCAACTCTGCCACCAAGGAAAGTGGTTCACTCAAGGCCAAATCTAGCAAACATTTCCTCATTTGATGGGGGAACTCAATGCAATAGAGACCATTGTTTCCTAGGGGGGAGGATTAATCTAGTTTTCTATTGGTGGCCACCCACCTATTCCAAATGGATCCCTTTGTCCATTTTTAGTTTAGCACGTTCTTTTCTGCTTCCTTGTAATTGTGGGTTCTACACTTTTGGGACTGTATGAATCCCTACACATCTTATAGGTGGATATTGGTGGCCTCTCACTTAATCCAACTGGCTTATCTTGTATGTTTTCATGTCAGCGCATCTTGTTGTACTTACATGGTCATTTTGGAGGCCTAAATAGTGTTTCTTTGGCCCACCATAGTCAAACTATAAATTGAGTCATAGTTTGATGAAGAAATGCATATTTCTCTGAAATACCTTTCCAACGGGCTATCACGCGCCTAAAACGGAGTTCGTATGAAAAAGTTACAACCCTTGGAAGTTGAGGTACCAACTTGCCCATAAGGGCCCACATGACTTTTGACGTTTCACATCCTAGGGTTAGGTTTTTGGATGTCTAGGGTTTTGGAATTCATGATTAATATCAAAAAGGTCTCTAGAGCCTCATTGTAATTCATTCTGCTCAAACCGATGCGCATAGAAGCCACATCTCTTCTCAGAGATAGCTACCACCATTCGAGCAAGTGTTTTAGTTCTGCAGTTTTACAGTTTCATCTTGTTTCATTATTCAATAGAATATATTGTTCACTATTTATTTGTGTTATTCTTCATATCTCTGTGTTTATTGTATTCAGTCTGTTAATCAGTTCATTATGCTCCTAAATATGGATCACTAAAGGCCTTGGGAATCCATTTCGATGGATTACATGTCTAGCCCTCTATGCACCAAGAAAGGAAATGATTATGTATTTGTGGTAGTTGATTGGTTTTCAAATATTTCCATTATCACAGCCTGCAAGAAGAGCATCACAGTGGAAGATACTGCCAATCTCTTCTTCGAACGAGTGTGGATCCATTTTGGGATACCACTGACCATCACCTTTGATCGGAATAGTAGGTTCCTCAGTACATTTTGGTCGAGTCTCTGGTCATTTTTGGACACCAAGCGCTCTAAATCCACTTCCTTCATCCCTCAAACCAATGGCCAAACATAGGTCATCAATCAGATGATTGTGCACATATTGTGCATGTATAAGTCTAAGCATCCGTGTACATGGGATGAGAGTCTTCCCTATGTTCATCGCACCTACAACAGGGCTCTCCATAGCTCCATTAGCCATAGCCCTTTTTAGGTGGAGTTGGGATTCCAACCCTTGGGTCCCATTGATGTTGCACTACCTCTTGCAACAACACGGAAAGATTCTTCCCATGCTCAGTCTGAGGCCAACAAAGCCACCATATTCATTGAGCGGATTCAACACATCTGCCAATGAATCCATGAGATTTTGTATAAAGACAATGCTAAGTACAACCAACACCATGATCAACATTGGGTACCGCACCAGTTTTAGGTGGGAGAGAAAGTTTTGTTACATTTTTAGAAAGAGCGCCTTACAGGGACCCATCGGAAGCTTCGCCCACTTCGCTATGGGCCTTACACTATCACCAAGGTTGTGGGTAGCAATTCTTTTGAGCTCAACACTCCACCCTTCCTTGTCTTGCACCCAGTGTTCAATGTAGACCTCCTTCGGCCACATTTTCCACCATTATTGGACACATCAGAGATCGTAAAATAGTTGACACCAACAGAGCTTAACACTGACTATATGGAACATCCATCCACTGATCAGATATTGAACACACAGGTCAAGGGAACTCACCAGCAGAGGATGAGGCTTTATAGAGTTGTTAAGGCAGGGCGGCTCCTACACCAAGGCTAGTGGCTCACCCAGGTCCAAATTCAACAGAATTTTCCTCACCTAATGGGGGAACTCAAGGAAATGGAGACCATTTCTTCCTAAGGGGGGAGGACTAATCCAGGTGGATATTGGTGGCCACCCACCTATTCCAACTGGATCCTCTTTCCAGTGTTTAGTTCAGCACGTTCTGATGTACTTTTTTTTAATTGTGGGTTCTACACTTTCAGGGTTGTCTGAAACCCTACACATCTTCCAGGTAGAGATTGGTGGCCACCCACCTAATCCAATTAGCTTATTTTGGAAGTTTCCATGTCAGCACATCTTTATGTACTTCTAGAGACGTTTTGGGGCCCTAAACAGTGTTTTTTTGTCTTTCCATAGTCAAACTATAGACAGAGTCAGAGTTTGATGACATAATGTGAGTTTCTCGAGAAGACCTTTCCAATGGGATATCACGCACCTAAAAGGGAGGTCATATGCAAAAGTTACGACCTCGAGAAGTTAAGGTACCAACTTACCCATCAGGGCCCACATAACTTTTGGCATTTCATCTCCTAGGGTTAGGTTTTTTGATGTCTAGGGTTTTGACATTCATGATTAATGTTAAAAGGGCCTTTGGAGCCTCATTGTAATCATTCTTCTCAGACGGATGTGCACAGCAGCCATATCTCTTCTCATAGATAGCTACCATTATTCGAGCAAGTTGTTTTTAGTTCTGCAGTTTTACAGTTTCAAACTATTTCATTTATTCAATAGAAGTTATTTTTCACTAGATATTTGATGTTGTTCTTCTTATCTCTGTGTTATTATATTCAGATTGTTATTCATTTCTCTCTGCTCATAAATCTGGATCAGTTATGATTATGATTGATATTTGCACAATGTTTTTTTAACCTAGCTTGAACCAAGCACCTGGTTTCTCTGATGTAAGTTTTTCCACAAGAACAAGAAATCAAGTAAACTCTTTTTCTCTGCATAGGATTAACCGAATCCTTGGAAATATCCAGCATTCCTCTTAGGTATTAGGAGGAGCAAAGGAAACCCATATATTCTTATTCCTAAGAATCTTGGCAAGTTTATCAGTTGTCTCTCTGATATAAGGTAAAGTAACTCTTGGGGCATCAGTACCAAATCATGATAATTGTACATTAATTAAACAAGTACCAATCTCCTACTCTAGAATCTACACTCAATTGGAGAAGTTGTTTTCTCTCTGAAAATAATCTTGGTGGATGCTCATTATGCACTATTGTATACATAGTGTATATGAACTAATAAATAAATTCTTCTAACCTTGATCTTGAACCATTTTTGTCCATTCTAAAACTGGAAGAAGCTTACCTTGGTGATGAATTTGATTCAACCCTAAATGCTCTAAATGAGTAGATTGGTAATAAATCATGAGGTATATCAAGTAGTATTTATACCTTAAACATTTCAAATATTGAAACTTAACAAAATGTTGATGGATAGCATTAGAGAAATATTTGGCATAGTTGAACCTTTCCTTGCTTTGTTATTTGAAAAATAGACCCTAATATTGTGTTATCAATGGTACAATCATTATCATATTTGATTATCAAACAAGAAATCATAATGATTTATTTGGATAATTCGAAGAAAACTTCTGCTAAAAGAGATAGGGTTAACTCAAGCATTTTGGAATTCTCTAGTAACAGTTTCAATAGTAAAGACTAATTTTGCTCGATAATCAAGGAATTAAACTATGCACTCAAAATTTATTCCTCAAGAATTTCTTGATTATCGAGTAGCAATATCATTTCAGATATAGAATCTACAGTAACGAGGAAAACTAGTATAAATCCATTGCAATACTTCACCACTCTTTAGTGTGGGTCATAAAGACTTAAACTCATTAGATTAAAATTGGGGAAATGACAAGTTGTGGAGAGAATTGCCTACATAAGACCACATTCCTAACCCAGTAGAGTATCGAGGGAATCTTTGAAACTTTGATAAGTTGATTGGTGAATTTTGCAGGCATTCATTACATTGAGCTTAAGTTCAAAAATATCCCCATCTCTATCAATTAAATGATTAGAATCATAATTTTGAGAAATTGGTTGTACATGATTAACAAGTTATCTCCTTGGGTTCGTGGTTTCTTTTAGTGAAAATATACGGTCCTCCTAATATTTACAGGGTGATAGGATGAATAATAGACTAAGTAAAGGAAAGTGATAGTATAAGTTTTGTCTGTAATGTAGAAATGTTGATCGTCGGTCTAGTTTTCCCACAAATTCAAACTATATAACTGATCGAGGTGGATATCAATGGTCACCCACCTATTCCAATTGGCTCACATACAGTTTTCATCTTGGTAGTTTTTTTCTAGCTTTTCAGGTCCTAAAATTCCAGGCTCGTTTTGAGGCCCTAAACCACATTTTTTGGGCTAGCCACAATCACACTATAAACTAAGTTAGAGTGTGACGAAAAAATTTGTAGTCCTCATATGGACCTTTCCAATGGGATATCGTGCGCCTAAAATGGAGATAGTGTGCAAAATTTACGACCCCGGGAAGTTGATGTACCAACTTACCCCATTGGTGCCCACATGACTTTTGGCACTTCATCTCCTAGGGTTAGGTTTTTGGATGTCTATGGATTTTTTATTACTACTTGATGCTAAAAAATGCATGGAGGCTTCATTGTAATGTACTCAAGCGAATGCATGTAGCCGCCACATCTCTTCTCAGAGATTAGCTACCACCATTCGAGCAAGATTATTTTCATTCTGTGTTTTACAGTTTCAGCATATTTTTTTATTGAATAGAAGTTAAGATTCATTGTATCTTTTTTATTGTTCATTGTATCTATGAGTTAATGTTACATATATGTATTTCATTTCGTTCCGCTCATAAATACAGATCAAACACAATCCTTTTTATGAGTTAGTTTTTGGCTTTTGTTTATGCAACATATTTTTGAAACAAAATGACCACCTTTCTTTAAAATTTTCATGGGTTATGTATTAAAACAACTTGTCATAACCTAACACATTTCAATTTATTATTTGATTTCAAATGGGTTAGTACACAAATCATTAATCCTTAATCTACCGCATTTACTACTGAGTAATTCGATACAAAATAGATAAGCAGTTTGTGAAGGCTATGGTGGTGGTTTTGAAACTACACATTTTCACTTTGCAATTGATAGGAAGCTACCACATGTATTTGGGTGGTTTGTAGAGGCAAAGGACAACTTTAAAATCCTACATTCTCATGCTCCACAATCAATCTAAATCGTTGATCTCCACAAACCTATGTCATCTGATTTAGCCCCTAATTACTTTGATAAAATTCGTTACTTTATGAATTTTAAGCGCGTGCATGATTCATTTGAAATTTATTCAAGACCTATCAATATGTGATTGGTTATAAAACATCTTCCAAACATAGGTAATATTTTCCTTCATCTTGTTCGTTCATGACTTTCACCAACAATGATTTTCAACTAAATTGAATTTGGATATTAATCACAATAATATCTTCATTTAGTTCAAATGGAAGTAATTTCATTGTATAATAGTCATTAATCAATCTTGAATTGTTCAAGGTTACAAATGGGTCTCAATATTTTACCTTGTACTCTCACTTGATCAAGAATAAAGGAGCATTCCTTCATCTTGCTAGAGTTTTTATCCACATCAAATTTCTCCTGGGTAAATATTGTATGCATGGTATTCCATTGTGTGTCTTTGCTACTTTAGTTTTTTTTTTTCATAATAGTTAAAGAAAATGTGTGGCATAATTTATATTTAAGATAAATAACTAAAATTACAAAAAATAATTGTATAGTTAAGCATATACAAACTGTAGTAGCGGTTAGTTTAATATTTGTTCTATAGCAATTATTTTAAGATTTGTTATGGGAAGCCAACCATTGGAATCTCCAAGGTGATTTACAAATCAAAGAGCCTTCCACGAAAATTCCATAAGAACAATGGATTTTACTTGAATGTGTGGTTCAATCGTAGGTTGGGCATACTTAATTAGCACAAAAAATTCATTTATTTTTGAAGATTGTACTCAGCTTTCTTGTGGTCAAGTTGTTCTTTGCATTATGTTTTATTTAGATCTTCCATTAAGTATATAACAATCAAAATCCTAATCCTTAAGGTGTATTATGAGCTTAGCTCTCCATAAAATAATGAAAGATGCATACTCTTTAAGATAAGCCACTAGTCTCTAAGATTGTTCTCATTAAAAGCTAGATGCTCGTATTGAAAAGGGGCAGTACAAGTTACTCAATGTTGAGGCACATTATATATCAGTAAGAAAACCAACCCTTACGTGGCATTGTAAGGATGGTTGAGGGAATATTGAGGAATGGATTTACCCTTGACTCATATGGGGGAATAATTGTGTCATTTAACAACTATATGATATAACCCTAGTTATCGAGTGTGTTTTTAAAGTAGATTTGGGCATTGGTTGTCCAACAAATATATTTATTTCCTTTGTTCTTTGTGATTGCTTGAAAGTGCAAGAACCTCTTGGCCCACATTCGTTTTGTTCCACCACTTAATCATGTAGTTTTCCATGACCAGGGTACATTAAGTGCTTTGTCGGTTGAGGTGACTCAACCACATATGGCGATATGGGAAAATTACAAATGGCATGTGTTATTTTTCTTTTTGATGATGTGTATTCTTGTTTTTATGCTTATCCTATTTAAATTTTGGATATGAACAAAGTGTTTATTTAGTAAAAGAACTTATTTGTACTAGTTTGAGTTGGAAGCCTAGTGTCCCTATGAGAGTTGTGTTGTTTTTCATTTTTCCATGGAAAAAATAGTTTAAAAAAAGGAGAAAAATGTGTGTTTTGTTTTATTTAATCCAACGTTTATGGCCTTGAATTCAAGGTCGATCATCAAGGAGAAACCAACATTCAAATGTGTTTATGGAGGTCGAAGTCGAAAGATTGGGAAACATTATCTAAATATCAAATATTACAATTGAATATCATATTCTCAACACAATGGTAGGCTTGAGATTGTAAATAAAGACAAGTGAACCAAAGGAACAAGTAATAAATTAAACCAGAACATTATGACACAAATAACGAAAAGGAACTAAGGAATTCTATGAATGAAAAATTTTCAAGTATTACTTAATTTCCATCCATTATTTACATTTAGGGTATTAATAAGTTTTTCGATTTCAACTACTTTCCTCATTCGACGTTTGATAAGGTGATCATTTTTTACTATGACTTTAATATCTTCAATACAAATGTGGTGTATAGTGTTGTGTTCTTGATCCAAGTAGATATTGGTGGCCACCCACCTATTCCAACTGGCTCCTCTTGACAGTTTTTAGTTCAACACGTTCTTCTGTACTTCTTTGTAATTATGGGTTCTACACTTCTAGGGTTTTCTGAATCCCTACACATATTTCAGGTGGAGACTAGTGGCCACCCACCTAATCTAGTTGGCTTATTTTGGAATTTTTCATGTCATCACATCTTTCTATACTTCTAGGGCCATTTTGGGGCCCTAGATAGTGTTTTTTTTGGATTGCCACAGTCAAATTGTAGACAAAGTCAGAGTTTGACAAAAAAATGAGTAGTTCTCAAGAAGACCTTTCCAATGGGCTATCACGCACCTAAAATGGAGGTCATGTGCAAAAGTTACAACCCCAGGAAGTTGAGGTACCAACTTACCCATCTGGGCCCACATAATGTTTGGTGTTTCATCTCCTAGGGCTAGTTTTTTGGATGTCTAGGTTTTTGGCATTCATGAGTAATGTTAAAAGGGCCTTTAAAGCCTCATTATAATCATCCTGCTTAAATGGATGCACATAGCAGCCACATCTCTTCTCAGAGATAGCTACCACCATTCGAGCAAGTTGTTTTTAGCTCTGCATTTTTATAGTTTCAACCTATTTCATTTATTCAATAGAAGTTATTGTTCATTGGATATCTATTGTTGTTCTCTGTATCTCTATGTTATTGTATTCAGACTGTTATTCATTTCTCTCCACTCATAAATTAGGATCAGTGGTATCAGAGTGGTCTGCTCTTCATTTATTTTTCTCCGTTTATGTCCCCGACAAGATCTAGGTACAAGAAGTTGAGACTCGAACCAGTGGATCCTTTGCAATATCGGTCACATTGAGCCCAACAAAAACCCATGGGGGACTAAAATAAAGATGATGGAGCGGGAGATCCTTTTAAATTGTGGCTCGAGGAATCCCTTGTGCAACAAAGGAGCGAAATGATGGACAACTTTGCATAGATCCTTCGGCGGTTGCCCATAGGAGACTCATATTCATCAAGTGGCCATGCAACCCCCTTCAAGGTACAGGTTAATTTTGATATTCCATTATTTGAAGGATTGATATATGCGGATGTTGTAGATAAATGGTTGAATATTCTTGAAGGGTAATGAGAACAAGGGACAGAAAAAATATGACCACTCTCAAGACAACCAGCTCAAGCCGTAGCACAAGAAGGGTAATGAGAAGTCGAAGAAGGACATGGGAAAATGGTATGAATATCGTAAAATCCCTTGGCACGACACTGAGGAATGTTTCTCCAAGTAGTCACTCGTGGTTGAGCTGAAAGCTTCCAAGTCAAAGGTAGATTCTGACTTTGAAGCAAATCCAAAAGGAGGGAAATGGATTATCGATGTTGAAACTAGTCCCATTGTCGCTACCACCAAAGTCCAACCAAGAGAACAAAAAGAACCAAAGGAAAGGGAACACCTCTTTCACTCGTAGATGTGGGTAAAGGGGGCTCTGCCTCATTTCATTGTTGATGACGGCAATCAGAAGAACCTAATATTAGCAGAGGTAGTCAAGCGGTTAGACCTATCGACGACACTGCACCCACAGCCCTACACCATCGACTGGATTCTCCAAGGAAGATACCTATGTGTCAGCCAACAGTGTTTTTTTCCCTATGGTATCAAGCCTTTCAAAGACAAGGTATTGTGTGATATTTCTCCCTTGGAGTTTCTGATGTTCTTTTAGGACAACCATATTTGTGGAAGTGACGTGTTGTGTATGAGTCTAGACCCCGTAGTGTTATTATTACTTTGGGTAGACAATTGTACAGGATACTAGAGGTAGCGTCGCCTATCGCTATTTATTTAATCTATGCTAAGCAATGCAGCAAGGTCATTTCACAAAACAGGAAGTTTGTCCTCTTTGTGATCCATTCTCACAATAAGCAGAAGGTCTCTAACACATATGTGGCCTCTACACAGAGCCTCTCTTTGCATCAGAAGCAAGTGTACGGGATCGTGGAAGAGTACAGAGACATATTCTCCTCACCCACCGAGGTACCGACGCACTGCCAAGTCAAGCATCCAATTGATCTATCCCTTGGTGCACCTCTATCGAAGGAACTAGTATATCATCGTTCGTTGATGGAAAATGATGAAATCAAGCGTCAGATCCAAGAGATGCTTCAAAAGGGGCACATCAAACCTAGATCCTCCCCTTGTGGAAGCCTAATTGTACTGGTGCAGAAGAAAGACGGGACATGACGGCTCTGCATTGATTACAGAGCATTAAAAAAAAATCGCAGTCAGGAACTGGTACCCAATTACTAGAATTGATGACCTTCTTAACCAACTCAAGGGGGGGGATTTCTTCAGCAAGATTGACCTAAATTTTGGCTACAACCAGGTTCCCATCGAACCAACTAATGTATGGAAGACAACTTTCAAATCTAAAGATGGTCTCTTCAAATGGTTGGTCATGCCCTTTGGCTTAACAAATGCACCAGCCACTTTCATGAGGTTGATGGATGATGTATTGATACTCTTCGCCAACTCTTTTGTGGTGGTATATTTGGATGACATCCTCATCTTTAGCAAAACTTAGGAGGAGCACGTGCAACATATTCAACAGGTTTTGAGCACTCTGACGCATCATAAGCTATATGCCAACTTCAAAAAATACTCCTTTGTTAGGAGTAGGGTCCAATACTTGGGATTCATTGCTGATGAGCATGGGGTACATGTTGATCCATCTAGAACCAACTCATTCGTGACTGACCAACCCAGACCACACTAACTGAGCTTCGAAGCTTCTTGGGACTTCCCAACTTCTATCGACGGTTCATGTTGGGATCCTCTCATATTGCATGGGCCCTCAGAAAAGTGACCAAGGGCGGTGGCAGGGAAAATTTTACGTGGGGAGAGGAACAACAACAAGCATTTGATTATCTAAAGCATCGCGTGTGCTCAGCTCCAACACTCTCCTTACCTAGTCTACAACAATCGTTCGATATTGAGATTGATGCTTCTGACTATGTTGTAGGCATAGTTCTCACTCAGCACGGTCATCTGGTAGCATACCATAGTGAGACACTCTCATATATTGTCCAGAAATACCCCACCTATGACAAGGAAGTGTATTCCATTGTAAAATCATGTCGTCAATGGAAACATTACATTCTGGGAAAGGAAACAATCATCCACATTGATCACAAGCCTCTACAATTCATACAGACACAAGGGAAGTTTCAAAATGAACGCCATCATAAGTGGTCCACCTACCTGTAGCAGTTCCATCTCAACATCAATTATAAGACAGGGAGCACAAATCTTGTCACTCACTACCTTAGTCGACCTCCCATGGCTGCACTCACCACCGTACTGCATTCATGTGGACATGAGGCATCTGAGTGGCCCCAACTTTATCAGCAAGATACGGACTTCACCACCACCTATAAGATCTTGGGTATAAGCGTGAATGTCACAAATTTTCACATTCATAACAGACTGTTATGCCATCTGGGCCACCTCTGTTTTCCTGCAAGCGAGCGTTCAAAGATTATTTGGGAGCCTCACTATAGTCGGATGGTAGGACATTTTGGTGTGGAGAAAACTATGGTCGTTCTACAAAAACATTTTTATTGGCAAAAACTTCAACAGGACCTCAGCAAGTATATCAAATATTGCATTGCTTGTGCCATTTCCAAGCCAACCATCAAGAATTAAGGATTATACACCCCTCTTCCTACTCCCGAGATGATCCAGTTGGCTATTGGTGGCCACCCACCTATTCCAAATAGCTCCTCTAGTCCATTTTTAGTTCAGCACATTCTTTGGTACTTCTTTTGAATTGTGGGTTCTACACTTTTGGGGCTGTCTGAATCCATACACATATTCAAGGTGGATATTGGTGGCCTCTCACCTAATCCAACTGGCTTATTTTGTATGTTTTCATGTTATCATATCTTGTTGTACTTCCAGGGCCATTTTGGAGGCCTAAACAGTGTTTTTTTTGCTCGCCAAAGTCAAATTGTAGACAAAGTCACAGTTTGATGGTGGAATGTGTAGTTCTCTGAAATACCTTTCCAATGGGCTATCACGCACCTAAAATGGAGGTCGTATGCAAATTTACGACCTCAGGAAGTTGAGGTACCATCTTACCCATAGGGGCCCACATGACTTTTGATGTTTCACCTCTTAGGGTTAGGTTTTTCGATGTATGGGGTTTTGGAATTCATGAGTAATATCAAAAATGCCTCTAGATCCTCATCGTAATTCATTCTACTCAAACGGATGTGCGTAGTAGCCACATCTCTTCTCAGATATAGCTACCACCATTCGAGAAAGATTTCTAGTTCTGCAGTTTTACAGTTTTAGCCTATTTTATTATTCAATAGAAGATATTGTTCATTGGATATTTGTGTTATTCTTCATATCAATGTATTTATTGTATTCAGTCTGTTAATCAACTCCTTCCGCTCCTAAATCTGGATCAGTGGTATCAGAGCGTTTTTCTCTTCATTTATTTTTCTTCGTGCATATCCCCAATAAAATCTGGGTACAAGAAGTTGGGACTCGAACCAATCGATCCATTGCAAGATCGGTCACATCGATCCCAACTAAAACTCATGGGGGATGAAAATAAATATGATGGAGCAGGAGATCCTATTAAAATATTACTCGAGGAATCCCTCGTGTGACAAAGGAACGAAATGATGGAAAACTTCGCGCAGATCCTTCGACGGTTGCCCACACGAGAAGCATATTCATCAAGCGGCCATGCAACCCCCTTCAAGGTACAAGTAAATTTTGGTATTACATTATTTGAAGGACTGAAAGGTGTGGATGTTGTAGATAAATGGTTGAATCTGCTCGAAGGGTATTTTTGGGTCCCCAAATTTTCTGATAGAGAAAATATCACTTTTTCACTCCTCAAGATCGTTCCCCATGTTAAAGACTGGTGGGATACTTACTCTGAGAAAAGGGTGGTAGAGGAATCTACAATGTTTGTGGTGGCCCCTACATGGGATTCCTTCCGGGATGCCATTAAAGAAAATTACTACCCTATTGGAAGCTACGAGAACTAGTACACGAGATGGACCACCCTACGTCAAGAAAGGGACCAGACAGTACCAGATTTCACCAATATTTTCCATACCCTGTGCACCAAATTAGGTATCAAATACTTTGAGCTCCATATAGTGCTCAAATATTGTGGTTGTTTGCATAGATACATTCAAACATAAATGGATTTTTTGTACATCGCCCCATTGGGCATGTATTACAGATACCCTGTCAAGATCGAGCAGAAATTTAAGCAGAAAAGACAAGATTTTGGATCTCCTAACCCCTCACAGTTGAACTAGGGAAAAGGTGGCCCCAACCCACACAGCAAGGGACAAATTCAAGATGGTTGACCTCGAGACAACCAGTCCAAGCCACAACATAAGAAGGGAAATGAGAAGATGAAAAAGGACATAGGAAAATAGTGTGAGTACCATAAAATCCCTTGGCACAACATCGAAGAATGTTGCTCTAAGTAGTCACTCATGGCCGAACTGAAGGCTTCCGAGTTAGAGGTCGATTCTGATTTTGAATCAAATACTGAAGGAGGGAAGCGAATTATCGATGCTAAACCCAGTGCCACTATCTCTACCACCAATTATGGCCAAGAGAACCAAAAGAACTAGAGGAAGGGGAATGCCTCTTTCACTTACATAAGTGGGTAAAGGGGGCTCCGTTTCATTTCATTGACGATAGCAATAGTTAGAAGAAATTGATTTCAGCAGAGGTCGTCAAGCAGTTGGACCTGCCAATGACACTACACCTACAACCCTACACCATCATATGGCTTCGCCAAAGAAGAGATCTATGTGTCATCCAACAGTGTCGTCTGCCCTACAGCATCAGGCCTTTCAAAGATGAGGTATTGTGTGATATTTCTCCCCTTTAAGTTTGTGATGTTCTTTTAGGAAAACCATATTTGTGGAAGCGTCCTGATGTGTATGAGTCTAGACCCCACAGTATTATTATTACTTTGGTTAGACAATTGTACAGGATACCAGAGGTAGCATTTCCTACTTTTATTTCTTTAATCCTTCTTAAGAAATGCAGTAAGGTCATTTCATAGACCGAGAAGTTCGTCTTGTTTTTTTATCCGTGCTCACAGCAAGAAAAAGGTAATCGCCACATCCATGGCCTCTACACAGAGCCTCTCTTCATAGCAGAAGCAAGTGGGCGAGATCGTGGAAGAATACAAAGACATCTTCTCCTGACCTATAGAGGTGCCGACACACTGCCAAGTCAAGCATTCAATTGATCTGACCCTATGCACACCTATACCTAATGCACCAGTCTATCGTCGTTGGCTGATGGAAAATGACGAAATCAAGCATCATATCCAAGATCTTATTCAAAAGGGGCACATCAGACCCAGATCCTCCCCTTGCGGGAGCTCGAATGTACTAGTGCAGAAGAAGGATGGGACTTGGCAACTCTGCATTGATTACAGATCCTTAAACAAAATCACACTCAAGAACCGATACCCCATTCCCAAGATTAATGACCTCCTTGACCAACTCAAGGGGGGGAATTTCTTCAGCAAGAATGACCTAAAGTTTGGCTACCACCAAGTTCCCATCAAACCAACTAATGTATGGAAGACAATATTCAAGTCTAAAGAAGGTCTCTTCAAATGGCTAGTCATTCCCTTTGGCTTAAAAAATTCCCCAGTCACTTTCATGAGGTTGATGGATGATGTATTGAGAACCTTCACCAACTCCTTTGTGGTGGGATATTTGGATGACATCCTCATCTTCAACAGAACTTGGGAGGAGCACATGCGGCATATTCAATAGGTTTTGAGCACTCTGCGGTAGCACAAGCTATATGCCAACTTGGAAAAATTCTCTTTTGGCATGAACACAATCCAATACTTGGGCTATATTGTTTATGAGCATGGGGTACATGTTGATCCAACTAAGATCCAATTCATCCATGACTGGCCAGCCCCAACCACACTGACCAAGGTTCAAAGCTTCTTGGGACTAGCCAACTTCTATCGACGATTCGTGTTGGGATTCTCCCGTATTGCATGGGCCCTCAACAAGGTGACCAAGGGTGGTGGTAGGGCCAAGTTCATGTGGGGGAAGGAACATAAAAAAAAAATCAATGATCTGAAGAATCGCTTGTGCTCGGCTCCAGTACTCTCCTTATCGGATCTGCAGCAACCATTCGATATTGAGATTGATGCATCTGACTATGATGTGGGTGCAGTTCTTACTCAGCACGGTCATCTGGTGGCATACCATAGTGAGACACTCTTAGATATTGTCCGGAAATACCCCACCTATGACAAGGAAATGTATTCTATTGTACAATCATGTCATCAATGGAAACATTACATTCTAGGAAAGGAGACGATCATACATACTAATCACAAGCCTCTTCAATTCATACAGACACTGGGGAAATTGCAG
The DNA here is from genome assembly GCA_009831015.1 of Picea engelmannii. NCBI lineage: Eukaryota > Viridiplantae > Streptophyta > Pinopsida > Pinales > Pinaceae > Picea > Picea engelmannii. The sequence goes on from ML800709.1 coordinate 99,670, forward strand.
AATGACCGCCATCAGAAGTGGTCCACCTACCTGCAGCAGTTCCATCTCAACATTAAGTAGAAGACAGGTATCTCAAATCATGTCGTTGACTGCCTCATTTGACCTCATGTGGTTGCACTCACCACTATGCTCCATTCTTGTGGACATGAAGCATCTGAGTGGCCCCAATTTTATCAGCAAGATCCAGACTTCGCCACCACCTATCATCTCTTGGGTACAAGTGCGATTGTCACCAATTTTCACATTAATCACTGACTATTATGCCACCTAGGCCATCTCTGTGTTCCTACAAGCGGGCGTGCAAAGATGACTTGGGAATCCCACTACAGTCGAATGGCAGTTCATTTTAGCATGGAGAAAACTATGGTCATTCTTCATAAACATTTTTATTGGCCAAAAATTTGACAAAACATCAGCAAGTATATCAGATCTTTCACTTCATGTGCCATTTCCAAGCTATCCATCAAGAATCAAGGCTTATACACCCCTCTTCCTACTCCCAAGAAGCCTTGGGAATCCATCTCAATGGATTACATGTATGGCCTTTCATCCACCAGGCAAGGAAATGATTTCATATTTGTGGTCATTGATCAGTTTTCAAAGATGGTCGTCCTCATAGCCTGCAAAAAGAATATCATAGCGATAGATATTTCCAAGCTCTTCTTCAAACGAATGTGGGTCAACTTTAGGATACCACAGACCATCATCTTCGACCGGGACAACGGGTTCCTCGTCACATTTTGGTCGAGTCTCTGGTCACTGTTGAACACCAAGCTCACAAAATCCACTGCTTTCCACCCCCAAACAGACGACCAAACAAAGGTCATCAATCGGATGATTGTGCACATCTTGTGATTCTACAACTCTAAGAATCCACATACATGGGACGACATTCTCCCCTATGTTCAGAACAGTTACAACAAGGCTCTCCATAGCTCCATCGGCCATAGCCCATTTTAGGTGGGGTTTGGATTCCAACCATTGGGACCCATTAATGTTTCCCTTCCTCTTTCCACCACACAGACGGACTCTTCCCATGATCAGTCTACGATCGACAAAGCCACCAAATTCATTGAGCAGATTCAGCACATCGACCAACATATCCATGATATTTTGTAGAAATCCAATGCTAAGTATAAGCAGTGCCATGATCAACATAGGGTACCACACCAATTTCAAGTTGGTGACAAATTCTAGTTACATTTGCAGAAGGAGCGTCTCACAGGGCCCCATTGGAAGCTCCGCCCACTTTTCTATGGGCCTTACACTATCACCAAGGTCATGGGTTGCAATTCTTTTGAGCTCAACACTCCACCCTTCCTTGGCCTACACCCAATGTTCAATGTGGAGCTCTTTCGACCATATTTTCCACCATTATTGGAAACCTCAAAGATCGCAGAACAACTGACACCCACAGAGCTCAACCATAACAGCATGGAACATGCATTCAATGATCATATATTGGACACACAGGTCAAGGGCACTTGCCAGCATTGGATCTAGCTTTATCGGGTTCTCAAGGCAAGCCAACTCCTCCACCAAGGAAAGTGGCTCACCCAAGGCCAAATATAGCAGAAGTTTCTTCATTTGATGGGGGAACTCAATGCAATGGAGACAATTGTTTCCTAATGGGGGAGGATTGATCCAGTTGGCTACTGGTGGCCACCCATCTATTCCAAATGGCTCCTCTTGTCCATTTTTAGTTTAGCACTTTATTTTGTGCTTCTTTGTAATTGTGGGTACTACACTTCTGGAACTATTTGAAGCCCTACACATCTTCCAGGTGGATATTGGTGGCCTCTCACCTAATCCAACTAGCTTATTTTGTATGTTTTCATGTCAGCGCATCTTCTTGTACTTCCAGGGCCATTTTGGAGGCCTAAATAGTGTTTCTTTGGCTCACCACATTCAAACTGTAAATTGAGTCACGGTTTGATGGTGGAATGTGTATCTCTCTGAAATACCTTTCCAATGGGCTATCACGCGCCTAAAACGGAGTTTGTATGAAAAAGTTACAACCTCGGGAACTTGAGGTACCAACTTACCCATAGGGGCCCACATGACTTTTGACGTTTCACCTCCTAGGGTTAGGTTTTTGGATATCTAGGGTTTTGGAATTCATGATTAATATCAAAAATGTCTCTAGAGCCTCATTGTAATTCATGCTTCTCAAACAGATGCACATATAAGCCACATCTCTTCTCAGAGATAGCTACCACCATTCGAGCAAGTGTTTCAGTTCTGCAATTTTACAGTTTCATCCTATTTCATTATTCAATAGAATATATTGTTCACTATATATTTGTGTTATTCTTCATATCTCTGTGTTTATTGTATTCAGTCTGTTAATTAGTTTTTTCTGCTCCTAAATCTGGATCACGAGAGGCCTTGGGAATCCATCTCGATGGATTACATGTCTGGCCCTCTGCGCACCAAGAAAGGAAATGATTGTGTATTTTTGGTAGTTGATTGGTTTTAAAAGATGGCCATTCTCACAGCCTGCAAGAAGATCATCACAGCAGCAGATATTGTCAAGCTCTTCTTTGAATGAGTGTGGGTCCATTTTGGGATACCACAGACCATCACCTCTGATCGGGAAAGAAGGTTCCTCAATACATTTTGGTCGAGTCTCTGGTCATTGTTGGACACCAATCTCACTAAATCCACCTCTTTCCACCTTCAAACCTATGGTTAAACATAGGTCGTCAATGGCATGATTGTGCACATATTGTGCATTTATAACTCTAGGCATCTGCGTACATGGGATGAGAGTGTTATTATATTCAGTTTGTTATTCATTTCTCTCCACTCATAAATCTGGATCAGTTCTGATTAGGATTGATATATGCACAATGTTTTTTTAACCTAGCTTGAAACAAGCATCTGGTTTCTCCAATGTAAGTTTTTCCACAAGAACAAGAAATCAAGTAACTTCTTTTTCTCTACATAGGATTAACCGAATCCTTGGAAATATCCAACATTCTTGTTAGGTATTAGGAGGGGCAAAGGAAACCCATATATTCTTATTCCTAAGAATCTTGGAAAGTTTATCAGTTGTCTCTCTGATATAAGGTAAAGTAACTCTTGGGGCAACAGTATAATCTTCATTTTCATTTTGGTTTTCATGCCTTCACCTGTGCCACATTTTGTGGATGCTTATCCTTGTTCGGTTCTCAAGGTATTCATTGTTCTTAAACACTCCAATGAGATGTTTCATTTGTTGGTTTAATTGTTCTTCATCGAAAACCTTAACAATACGAGTTACAAAAGTATTAATAACACCAATCTTTTACATATGATGATGGTGGAAATTGACATAAAAGTTGTGTTGTTAAATCGATAATTACAACATTTGTTAACCACAATATTTCTTCCATGTATACATATAATCCCAATAAATAAATAGAGGCAAACACCTAAAGAGATGAATTGACCAATGTGTTGAAGGTTGGACATGAAGTAAAATATCTCTCATTTGAGATATTAGCAAAGACTTGAGAGGGTTTATATAGAGTAATGAAATCAAAGAAGAGTGCATGCTATTTAGTTGTACAGGTTAGTCGAATACAATGCATACATAGCCAAAATATGCAGTGAAATAATAACATGAATGGTCAATTATATAGAAATAATACATGCATGCATAGCACGACAAAGAGTTTCAATGAAGAGATCACATACAATGCAATGACTCGGCATTATCCAACCCTTAAAAGCTTGACTCGCCCTTGAAGCTTCCAGCTCAACATTATTAGGAATTTATGAATAAATGTGCTAAGTGTAGTCATTTTTGCTTCCAAAAACAGATGTTGACAAAAGTGAAGTATTTTTCCATGTTACAAAAGGGATTACATGAATCTCATGGTCGTTGAAATTTGACCTGTGTTGATATTTTTGTTTTAAACGTATGAGAATTGATTTCAAATTTATTAAAACTACTCCAAAATATAATGACAAGAATATGAAGTTGCAAAAAATTATTATAGTGATAGTTGTTATTGGTTGAGAATTGTGCATTCAAAATTAGTATACTACGAGGTGTAAAATTATGTAAATTCATAATTATCCAAAATTTGGTGAAGAAAATCCAAAGATTGGTGTGTTGGATATGTGTTATATTCTTTGTGCATCTTGGTACGATCTATAGGGGAGTTTGGGGGCAGTGAACAGATTATGCAATCCACTACCAAGGAAGGCATGGAACGGACAAAGTGAAAGATGTAAAGGGTTTTGTTTGATACAAAGTAGGCTAGAGATATTGACCATAGAATATCTACAAGAAGTTATGTGTTTAACATACTTGGTGGAGCAATCAGTTGGACAAGCAAGAGGCAAGTTGTAGTTGCACTTTCAACTATAAAAGTTGAGTACATGGAAACGACTCGTGCAAGTAAGGAAGTTGTACGGTTGTAGAGATTGTGTTCAAGTATTGGTTTTGTACATAAAGTTGACAAAAAAAAAATTGGCAATAAAAGTACAATTTTCTTGGCAAAGAACCCTACTTATCATGCTAAAGCTAAGAATATTTATGTGCAATATCATTTTGTTAGAGACGTGGTTGAAGACAAGGCATTGTTGGAGAAGGTTGATACCTTGAAGAATGTTGCAACCTCATTTTGTACCGAAAATTTCTCCTGGTGTTAAGAACCAAAGGGCATAACTACCCTTAGCCATTGATTTTTTTAATGCCTAGTTCTCTCTATTTTCCAAAGTATTCAACAAGTGGGGGATTGTTGGATAAGGGGTGTATTCTTTGGAAATGGACTGTGCATAATGGCATGACCTACAAAAGGGCTATTTTTTGTACATTTTGTATCAATGGTTTTGTTTTATTGTAATAAAATATTGATTAAAAGATTAGGGTTGAATCTAACCTTGATTAACAAATTTGGGTTGAATCTAACCTTGATTAAAGAATTAGGCTTATGATGTTGTGGAATACTCTGATATTGTATTTTGTTGAAATAAAATGATAGAGAGAAAGAGGTGTAGCTCTAAATTGCTAGTTTTCCTAGTTAGGAGCTTCCACTATAAGTCTCATGTATATTGTGTATATATGCCATGTCTTTTTTGTATTTTTTTAGATTTTCTTAACATATCTTATCCTGCACATATTTATCAAAAACTCTTCTTAATGTACAGTCATTTTTTCCAATAATCTTGTAGCTAGGTGCTTGGTGAGGGAACTATCATAAACCATGTTCATATAATGAATAAATTCTTCCTTCAATGACCCTTGGTACAAGGGTTGAGTATTGGTTTATGATTTTATCCGTAATTGTCAACATTGAGTGGTTTAAAGACACATCCAATGCAATTAGTATATTACCAACAAGACTGATTTAAAAAGTGGACCAACTCAATTTTTCAAGATTTTCTTAAAAATAAGCTAAAACCCTTAATGAAAGTTGTATGGTCAATGTTTCCATCTATTAAATAGAACTATACATTTTTTTAAAATTCCTACTAAATTTAAGAAAAAAATCAAATTTATCCACTTTTTAACCTACTTCATTATAATATAATAAACATTTCAAAAAAAATACAATAATATCTCATAAAT
>ML800709.1:124690-135272 GCA_009831015.1 Picea engelmannii
CATTGATGAAGATGGATCAATGAGTTGTCATTGATACATGATGCATAGTTGATATATATGATGCAGTGGTGAATTGATGCAAAAATGAATCATTATTGTCTTATCATGGTTGATAAGGTGCACAAATGGATGAACTCCAAAGTGGTCACCTTATGGTGAAAGCCCTCACGGGAAGACGCTTTACAGATTGAGTTATCCTAGAAGAACGGTTGGAGGACCCATGCTTGCATGTGGACTAATGAGATGAAGCTCAATGAAGTTATTGGTGAAACGATCCTAGATGGATAGTGCTTGACATGCCATTTCCGGTGGTATGTGGAATGTCACATAACTCCTCACGGTTTGAGAGTTATGGCTATACGAAGTTGAAAGACCCCCATATGATGGCTTGAAGCCCCAAAAGGTCAAAGTGCTTGAAAAGAATAAGTCATTATTTATATGATAAAGTAAAGTGACAAAATCAAGAAAGATTATTTAAATGATAAAATGAAGTGACAAAATCAAGAAGGAATATTTAAATGATAAAGTATTGGAGAACTTTCTATTCATGGAAAGTGGTTAACCCTAAAATAAGGAAAATAGGTTAAGTGACCTAGAAATGGGTTAAGTAACCTAAAAATGGATTAAGTGACCTAGAAGATGAAAGTATAAATAAGAAGCTAGGATCTCTTGTAAAAAGTACATTGGTGAGAATCTTTTTTGTAGATCAATGGAGAGCTTATTGGTAATATCTTTTGGAGTATTGATGGAGAGCTTCTTGTGAGAGCATCTTATTGGTATGGATCTCTTGAGCATGATTGAAGATTTATTCTAAGGAAGAGAGCGAGAGTAGGATCTCATGAACGCATCAAAGTTTCGGCAATGTCGAAAATCTTGACGGCAAAATTCTCGGATTCATAGAAAACCCTTTTTTTTATGCCCACGTGGGTTGTCTGTGTATAGGGTGAGTGTACACGCGGGTTGGTTGTGTATAGGGTGAGTGTACACGCGGGCTGACTGTGTACAGGGAACGTGGACTGAATAACCTCATGGAGATTTGTGTTTGAGTTGGTGTCAAGCTCTTTGATGATGAGGCAGGTTCCAGATCTGCATTCTATGGCCTCAGATCTATCACTAAGACACTGGTATGGTTACATTATTGTCTTGATAGATACTATTGTTTGATATGTTGTGAATGCTTAGGGCATTCTTGGTATGGTTTCTATGATGTGGCTCAGTTTGGTTGATTTGGTTGATGGAGTGAGCAGCACTCTTGTGATTCAGTAGTGACATGATTGCTATGGTATACTAGTTATTTATGCATGATTGAGATAGCATTCATATTGATTTGTTGTGGAGCATGAGCAAGCTATTGGAGATCTTGGATGTGTTGTGACTGGTTGTGGGTCAGTTTGGACAGTGGAAGACAGAAGAGAAAGTGATTGCAGGTTGCAGAGGATCTGAGCATGTGAAGAAAAGCAAAACCCTAGTTGCTTAGAAGCATACACTTGTTGCATTATACACTGACCGCGTTCACACGCGGGCTATAGTGAGCCAGAGCGCGTGCACACGCAGGCTGCACTACTGACAGGTCGCGTACCTGTTGACAGATTGATATATGTTGATGATTGTTGCCTCATCTCAGTTGGCGTTGAGAATGTAAGCTGAGTCTTGCATATAGAGTTGGTGCTTTTGTAGAGTTGTACTCTATTCAATTGTTGTTGATAAACCCCAAGGATTGTAGTCCATAATAAAAAGAAAATTGTACATACATCATGTGTTCTTTGTGTTCATTGTGGTGATGACTTGTTGATGATATATTGCTGATATATGTTGTTGATATGTTGTTGTGATGGGTGTGTCCAACAATAAGAAGATCTACACTGGCATACGTACATTGCCACTCACAGACAACTACAGGATCTCTTCAAATCTGATCAACATTAATATATATGTATCATTTCTCATCGACATTAATATATATGTATCACTCAATGTATTGTAATTTCTCATTTTGAGGACAGAAGGACAACACATGAAAAATAGATGAAAAGTGCTCAGCACATACAGAATGTAATTTTGACTCTACTAATGAATAAAATTACAAATTTTGTATATATATATAGCATGGCATGTTGGTCTCAATGAACTTGCTGGTTTACAGTGATGGCCGTTTCATGTCGCTATCGTAGATTAAATACTTAACTATTACTTACCCCAACATCTCGCCAAACTTAGCTGGTCTCGGCCTTAGCCAACGATCATATTGGACTTAACAAAATTGATGTATATCAAAGCTCAAAATTTAAGGGTTGATTATCGGAAATCCAAATTGATTTAAAACTAAAATATTGTTAAAATGTGTCAAAATAATAATAATTTAACTTTAAAACACTGAATCCGTACTAATTGGAAATTGAATACAGGAAATGGTTGAAAACATGCTCTTGGCTCTTACAATGAGGATTCACAAACATCAAAAACTTTGATGTAAACCTCTGAAGAAACTATGACAAACATTGAAAACAGGGAAGAGTAAAGAAATGGTTTTCAAAAATAAAAACAACTGCTTAAGAAACCATGGGAAACTGAGGAAACAGGTAATGGTTTTCAAAAACAGAAACAAAATTTTCAAGTACAATGATAAGATTTTTTTTGGTAGTATGTTGTTATTTCAAAGCAATTGTTCCAAAGATTTTTATATAAATCTTAATAAGAATAAAAGTTTACTCTCTTATATATTATTAATTAGTAAAAGTGACGAATCAACTCATAATCTATAGTAATCATTAGCCAACTAACATTCCTCAATTACATCTAATAATCTCTATCTTTATCATTGATTAATAACTAAATTATAATAAATTTTACCATCTTCAAAAATAAATTAAATTAAAAAAAAATATTTTTAAAACATTAAAAAACATAAATAATAATTATAAATTATTTTTAAAACATTAAAAAACATAAATAATAATTATAATGATATGATACATTATTTTAATTATCACATATTTTTTTCCAATCCGGGCCATGTGGATTGCTGCATCTTCAGGAATGAAGGATCACATTCTAAACAAATTGTTACTCTTATTATATTCCTCGTACGAAATTGTTACATATATTATATTCCTTGGTGAAAAATTGATGCATATTTTTAATAAATTATTATATTTTAAATTGATTATCGTTGGTTTAAATTACGGGTTTGAAGATGTCACTTTATAACACCCTAGTTTATTTTAAATTCAAAAGTACAATTATTTGGATTTGACATTTCTTCTTTGACTCTTTTCAAAGAAATTGGCTGGAAAATATGATTTTTATTATCATTTATTTAATTAAATTTATTTATTTTTTATTTTTTCATTTTAGTTTAATTAATTTTTAATTGTTGATGATAGTAATATTAGTTTTTTTTGCATGTGTTGAATTGGGTATTTTATTTTATTTGACATTTTTTCCATTTAAAACAAAAAAAATTGTATTGAGTATCTTACTTTATTTGACATTTTTTCCATTTAAAACAAAAAAAAATTATTGAGTATCTTACTTTATTTGAGATTTTTTCTGTTAAAATTGTATTGAGTATCTTACTTTATTTGAGATTTTTTTCTGTTTAAAACAAAAAAAATTGTATTAGGAAAAAGTTGTCTCCTAAAATATGGTAGCTTAAGATTTTCAATATTATTAAATCATAAAAATAAAAAACATTCTTTAGTGTATGAAGATTAATATATTTGTATAAAAAAAGTTTCATTTTATTTAATATATTTTTTTTAATTTTAATATAAAAAGAAAAAAATCATACTATTGTTTTTTTTTAATTTAGATTTATTAAAATTAAAAAATTAAAAGATAAAGACTTTCCATCTTTATAATAAAACTAAAATTATAATAAAATAAAAAGAAAGATAGTTTTTAATATCTCATTTTAATAAAATAGAAATAAAGATTAGCTTTTAATATTTTATTTTAAATTTGGACCATACATTTTTAGCATAAAGTTGTGGAAAATTTAAGAGAACGTGATAATTAATGATAATTAATGTTTTGATTTTTTAGTTTGATTTTATTCATGACTTAAATTTTCTTCAATTATTTTACAAATAAGTAGAAATTGTTGATTGTGATTGCACATTTAGATTTAGTTGGCTCAAAAAACCTCTACAACATTCAAATTATACAATCTCAACATTTATACCTAAAAAAAATATTTAGCTGGATTTCTAAGCAACTCCTCTATTTTTATCCTCCCGTGAAAAGTTGTAGGATGAAAAAGCATCAAATCATCTTCAAAAACCCTTTACAATATCTAAATTATGCAATCTCACTTTGTATATGCAATTTGATCAAAAGAAAAAGAAAAAAATTGTTGGATTTCTATGAAAAAAACATTACTTGAGCCTTTTACAAAGACTTGTCAAATGGAAAAATATCAAATTATTAGTTATTTATCTTATTTCAGATTTAAATGGATATACTGGAAATTTCAAAAATGAGTAAAGTTCCACCATATTCCAAGTTTCATGTATAGTGGAATTATGTTTTAAAAATAAAGTTACACCATGATCCAAGTTTCATGAATAGTGGAATTATGTTTTTAAAGATTTTGCCCAATTTTAAAACAACTTAAATAATCAAACAATTTAATTTTCAAACTAATAAAAAACTCGATTTCCAATATCACCAAATTTCCACAACCAAAGTAAATTTACTACAATTTCATACACAAAATATTACAAATATTATAGATCCTCACATGCTCTTTAAAAAATAGGAAGTAGATTTCATATAACCTTACATGCTCTTTAAAAAAATAGGAAGTAGATTTCATATAACTTTATATTATATCTAAAGGAACTATTGAAAAAATAGGAAGTAGATTTCATATAACTTTAAATGCTCTTTAAAAAAAATAGGAAGTAGATTTCATATAACTTTATATTATATCTAAAGGAACTAGGGAAAGATGGACAAGGCTGTTGAAATAAGAATAAGCACTTATTTTAAAAGAATTTCAAAGTAGATTTTTTATAACTTTATATATTACAGAAATTGGAAAGATAGACAAGGTGATTAAGATTAAGATGTTATAAAGTTTTCTCTAAATTTGATATGTGAGATAATATTTATGATTATAGAGGTTAAATTAATTTGTGAGTAGTATTTATAGTTTTATTATTATTATCAATGAATTTATAATTAAAAGGATTGTGTTCCTATAGTTATGATTTGATTGTGAGATTTATATCTTAATTTTTTTAATATTTTGAATAATGGAAATCAGTCAGTATAATGGTTAATAATATGTGTTTCCTTTTAAAAGATCACAAATTCAAATTAAAAGTGTGTTCTCATACATTAATTTAGTATTTGGTTTGGCCTTAACCTTAAAATTAGATGATTATTATTATTTATTGTAATGATATATATCTTAATTTTTTTAATATTTCGACATAAAGATTTGTAAAGTTTTTAATATTTATGGATATTTAATCAATTTGAAATTAAAATGTATATATAATAATATATTTTAAATTAAAATATTCATATATACATATATACTTATTGAATATAAATTACAAAGTAGATATACATAATACTTAGTTATACTTATTCAGAAGAAATTACAAAGTAGATTTGGCATGGTTTTATGGTTAAACTTTCTACTTTATGGATTTTTTTGGCAGGAATAGATGTCTATTTTCTGTTGTTTAAATTGCATTTTTGAATGGATAAATGAATTCAGTTTGTTGAAAAAACCTGGGACACTCGAATTATACAAACTTAGCCACTCAAATTTATAGATCCAACCATTCATCACCAGATTTTAGACAAAATCAAAAAAATTAATATTTATGGATATTTAATAAATTTGAAATTAAAATGTATATATAATAATATATTTTAAATTAAAATATTCATATATACATATATACTTATTGAATATAAATTACAAAGTAGATATACATAATACTCAGTTATACTTATTCAGAAGAAATTACAAAGTAGATTTGGCATGGTTTTATGGCTAAACTTTCTATTTTATGGATTTTTTTGGCAGGAATAGATGTCTATTTTCTGTTGTTTAAATTACATTTCTGAATGGATAAATGGATTCAGTTTGCTGAAAAAACCTGGAGCACTCGAATTATACAAACTTAGCCACTCAAATCTATAGATCCAACCATTCATCACCAAATTTTAGACAAAATCAAACCAAAAAAATCAGCGAAAAAATAGAATCTTTAGAATACTGCTTTATATATTAGATATGAAGGAACTTGGGAAGATGGACGAGGTCATGAGTGGTGATTAAGATGTTGTAAAGTTTTGTCCTGGAATTGAATAATTTGTGAGACAATACTTATCGCTCTCATCACGGTTACCAAGTAAACTTATAATAAAATGGGTTGGCTATTTGATGTAGAACACAGGGAGGAAGAATCTATCACTTTCATAATATCAGGGATCGAAACCCGGTCTCATGGCTGCCCTGTGTCCATTAGTTCCCTTCCACCCAGGCTAGAAGCTAGTGTAGTCTGGACAGAAATCTCAGTTGAGGTGACAACCATGAATTGAAATTCTATCGACACAATTGAGGTTGACAAAGATCAGTGAGTCAATGCTCGAGAAATTTCACTTTCGCCAACGAAGGAGAAAACAAACATTTAATGGGGCCGGGCCGGGCCGGGACAGGAGTGAAGACGACAAAGCAATGGAAATTGAAATGGAAATGAAGTTCATGAGGTCCCCCACTGTCCACAGCCATGGGAGAAACTCAGAAATCAAAGGGGCGGCTGAGCATAAGACACGCCGCCCCCTGTGTACGAGTGGACACCAGTAAAACAAGTACAGGACCCCACCAGCATTCCTAATTAGTGCCAGCCCACAGTAGCAGAGGGCCACCAGCATGGAAATAACATTATTATTATCAATGGAAATCACAAGTGTCAGATGCATTGACGACAAATTTAATGTTCGGAAACGTAAGAACAGCTGTTGGCAAAAAAGAATTATTAATGAGCTGTGAGTAGGAGGGACACGGTTCGTTACGAATTAACACCCCACAGTTGCTGGAAACAGCCTTGCATTAGCTGGCCCGGTGGGTGGATCTGCTTTCCAGAAGCACGCACCTGACGGCGGCGCCCTGGTTCGAGATGCGTACATGCGTAGGGCTTAAAGTTTATGGAAACCAACTGGATTTCTACGGGTTTTCCACCTTGTCAGTCAGTCTGCGCGCCGAGATTCGAAACCCACACCTGTTGCTACTGTCCACGGTCCCGTACGCACAGTTTGCAATACTCGTCCACGCAATTTGCAAAGCAAATTGCAATTTTCTTCGTCTCGTCGCCACCCCACCTTCCCCCACGTGTTGAATATTACAATCTGTCAACATCCACGCCCGGCATATAATCCACATGACCGACATCGACCGACTTTTAACGTAAATTGGATTGAGCTTTATTTATTATCTGCAATCCATCGTAGTTAAAATAATAATTAAACGTAACATGCATGGCCCGGCACATTTACCAATGAATTGGGTTCTTGATTAATTTCAAAACATGAACAACCCGTGCACGATAATTATAATTCTCCCTGCCACAGCTCCCCTGTTGGGCCGGCTTTCCAGCGAGACATGGAAATGGAAAGTTTCAACAGTGTGATTAGATTTTACATCGATCATTTTCGCTATTAATAAGCATTCGTCAGCACTGTAATTGACGCGATATATGTTGTTTAATGTTAAGTATGTAAATATTTTTATTTTTTTTCTGAAAAGCGGTGGTCTGTTTGCTCTTGAGTTAGCCTACTTTTAATGAATATATATATTAATTTTAATAGATTAAAAGCAAAATTAAAACGCTTGTTAACCTCAAATAATGAAATTTATTACCACTAAATTTAGCCAAATTCAATTATCAGGGCATCCGTGATCGCCTGAGAATCCCTTGACAAATCTCACTGTGCCTTGATCCCTTTTCTTCATTTTCCCTTTTCTATTATGTTTTCCTTTTAAATCCTCACCTTTTACCCTATTCATTTGTCATTTTTTAATGTTTTTTAAGGATTTTTTCAACACTGTCCTGAGTGCTCTTCCAAGGTAGGTTACAGGTTCCAGTCTAAATCGCGTTGACCGTGGCATTCTTGCTGTCATTTTTTAATGTTCTTTTTTTATGTATTTTTTCAACAGTCCTGAGTGCTCGCCAGGGGAGGGTTACAAGTTCTAGTCAAATTTATATTGACCGTCGCAATACTGTTGGGTGAACTAGTTATATAATCTACCAAGGGATGAGCCAGTAATGTAATATTGTTCTAGAACATCAGATTTCATTATCATAACGAAAAAAAAAAAATTCTTTCTAATTTTTATTATTAATTATATATTTTTTATCATTATTATTTTAATTTTTCACTTTATTATTTGAATTCTTGAATTCCTTCTACTAATTGGTTCCATAACCATAACACTGTTCTTAATTTTTTTTATTCTATTATATATTAAAAATGAAAAATGATGAGGCGTACTATTTAGGTAGATATTTTAATACATAAATGAAATGTATTTTTAAGGTTTTATATTCTCAACTTACCTTTTAAACTTTATATAATAATAATAATAATTTATTTTTAAAGTCACGGCCAAGCCACATCAAATTGGTGTATGAGATCCCCTTGTTTGTGGGATGATTGGTAGACGATTTGACAGGTAAAATCTACGAAGGTATACATACTCTACCCTCTCTAGATTTGAACTTGTAACCTCTTAAGAGGAAACACATGTTATTAACCATTAAACCTACTTAAACTATATAAATCATAATTTTATAATATTTAAATCAAATTTTTAAATACATAAATAAATTAAAACTTTTAAAAAAATAAAAAATCTTGTAATTTCATAACATAATCAAATAAATAAACATGTCATGATCAAGTCATAAATAAAACCAAGTAAACATGTCTTGTAATAGTTGAAAATGTTCTGTGAATTCAATGTTAAGAATAGGTTGCATTTTGGGATTGATGTACGATATGCACGAGTGGGTTAAAGTTCGATCAAAATGCATTTTTTTTAAATTTCCACAGAATTTTTTTACTTGAATACAGTAGTGAATCAATATTTTTCAAAAATATAATTTGAATCAATATTTTTCAAAAATATAATTTTTTTATTTTATCATTATTTTTTACTTGAATACAGTAGTGAATCAATATTTTTCAAAAATAAGATTTTTTGGCTTCCCTAAATCATCTGTGAATTTAACATGATGCATTTCTTTTTGGATCAATCAAAAAGAGGCTGAATGTTTTTACTAGAATACAGTAGTGAATTAATATTTTTCAAAAATACGAATTTTTATTTTTTTTATCTTATTACAGAGGAGTTTTTGGGTGAATGTTTTTACTAGAAGTAGTGAATTAATATTTTTCAAAACTATTATTTTTTTATATTTTATCTTATTGCTGAGGAGTTTTCTGCTGAATGTTTTTACTTTTTTATTTTACTTTTTTACTAGAATACAGTAGTGAATTAATATTTTTCAAAAACAATAATTTTTTTTTATTTTATCTTATTGCTGAGGAGTTTTCGGCTTTTCCAAAACGATCTGTGAACTTAACATGATGAATTTCTTTTTGGATCTATCAAAAAGAAGCAGAATTGCTTCGGCAATTTCCAAAAAAAATGGTCGAAAAAAAGTAAGTTATAAAAAACATCCACGATGCACGCTGAACAAAAAAAAGGAATGCCTTCCAGGCTACCTTGAAAACATAGGTGCCTAGTAAGCATGAAATTACATGAACCGATGTCTAAATAAGCATTGAAATTACATGAGCCAGTATCTTTGTCAGTACAAAATCTATAACATAAAAGCAAGAAAGATGGAACATATGTAATAAATAAAGTTTGTGCTTTTAGAATTTCATATACCGATTTCAGCCCTCAATAATATCTTTGCCAACGCGAAATCAATAAACTAAAGGTCAAGAAAATAAACTGAGCCGTGGTTTAAACATTCTAAATTTTGCTTTTTTTTTAGAGATATTATCTGTTTATTTTTACCTGAAATTTGGTGAGAAATGGTTAGATCTGTAAATAATTAATCTCAGTGCCCTGGGGTTTTTAGCATGCTAAATCCATTTATACATTCACAAATGCAATTTAAACAACATAAAATTGTGATTTCCAGATTTATGTCACAGAACATTTAGACAACGCCATAAACTGATGTGAACTATAATGTTTCTAGTTTTTAATGGACTGTTATCAGCACTCAAAAGATTGGCTGCCTCTTTGAGAGATTTAATTGGAACACTCCACGCAATGTGTCTACTTATTGAAGCTGCGCAAAATGTCTCTGTATTTTGTAACAAAAGAGGATAAGTCGTAAGGGCCCAACAATTTAAAAAGAGATTCACCTGTACTATGCAACAAAAGAGGGTGGAGAATCTTGTTGCAAGCCAGAAGGGCCCAACAATTTAATAAGGGATTCACCTGTATTTTGCAACAAAAGGTGGAGAATTCCTGTTGTAGGTCAGAAAGACCCAACTGAGTGTGAATCCTCGTTGACAAATGTACAAAATAGCAATAATA
>ML800709.1:135322-154138 GCA_009831015.1 Picea engelmannii
TATTTGATGTAGAACACAGGGAGGAAGAATCTATCACTTTCATAATATCAGGGATCGAAACCCGGTCTCATGGCTGCCCTGTGTCCATTAGTTCCCTTCCACCCAGGCTAGAAGCTAGTGTAGTCTGGACAGAAATCTCAGTTGAGGTGACAACCATGAATTGAAATTCTATCGACACAATTGAGGTTGACAAAGATCAGTGAGTCAATGCTCGAGAAATTTCACTTTCGCCAACGAAGGAGAAAACAAACATTTAATGGGGCCGGGCCGGGCCGGGACAGGAGTGAAGACGACAAAGCAATGGAAATTGAAATGGAAATGAAGTTCATGAGGTCCCCCACTGTCCACAGCCATGGGAGAAACTCAGAAATCAAAGGGGCGGCTGAGCATAAGACACGCCGCCCCCTGTGTACGAGTGGACACCAGTAAAACAAGTACAGGACCCCACCAGCATTCCTAATTAGTGCCAGCCCACAGTAGCAGAGGGCCACCAGCATGGAAATAACATTATTATTATCAATGGAAATCACAAGTGTCAGATGCATTGACGACAAATTTAATGTTCGGAAACGTAAGAACAGCTGTTGGCAAAAAAGAATTATTAATGAGCTGTGAGTAGGAGGGACACGGTTCGTTACGAATTAACACCCCACAGTTGCTGGAAACAGCCTTGCATTAGCTGGCCCGGTGGGTGGATCTGCTTTCCAGAAGCACGCACCTGACGGCGGCGCCCTGGTTCGAGATGCGTACATGCGTAGGGCTTAAAGTTTATGGAAACCAACTGGATTTCTACGGGTTTTCCACCTTGTCAGTCAGTCTGCGCGCCGAGATTCGAAACCCACACCTGTTGCTACTGTCCACGGTCCCGTACGCACAGTTTGCAATACTCGTCCACGCAATTTGCAAAGCAAATTGCAATTTTCTTCGTCTCGTCGCCACCCCACCTTCCCCCACGTGTTGAATATTACAATCTGTCAACATCCACGCCCGGCATATAATCCACATGACCGACATCGACCGACTTTTAACGTAAATTGGATTGAGCTTTATTTATTATCTGCAATCCATCGTAGTTAAAATAATAATTAAACGTAACATGCATGGCCCGGCACATTTACCAATGAATTGGGTTCTTGATTAATTTCAAAACATGAACAACCCGTGCACGATAATTATAATTCTCCCTGCCACAGCTCCCCTGTTGGGCCGGCTTTCCAGCGAGACATGGAAATGGAAAGTTTCAACAGTGTGATTAGATTTTACATCGATCATTTTCGCTATTAATAAGCATTCGTCAGCACTGTAATTGACGCGATATATGTTGTTTAATGTTAAGTATGTAAATATTTTTATTTTTTTTCTGAAAAGCGGTGGTCTGTTTGCTCTTGAGTTAGCCTACTTTTAATGAATATATATATTAATTTTAATAGATTAAAAGCAAAATTAAAACGCTTGTTAACCTCAAATAATGAAATTTATTACCACTAAATTTAGCCAAATTCAATTATCAGGGCATCCGTGATCGCCTGAGAATCCCTTGACAAATCTCACTGTGCCTTGATCCCTTTTCTTCATTTTCCCTTTTCTATTATGTTTTCCTTTTAAATCCTCACCTTTTACCCTATTCATTTGTCATTTTTTAATGTTTTTTAAGGATTTTTTCAACACTGTCCTGAGTGCTCTTCCAAGGTAGGTTACAGGTTCCAGTCTAAATCGCGTTGACCGTGGCATTCTTGCTGTCATTTTTTAATGTTCTTTTTTTATGTATTTTTTCAACAGTCCTGAGTGCTCGCCAGGGGAGGGTTACAAGTTCTAGTCAAATTTATATTGACCGTCGCAATACTGTTGGGTGAACTAGTTATATAATCTACCAAGGGATGAGCCAGTAATGTAATATTGTTCTAGAACATCAGATTTCATTATCATAACGAAAAAAAAAAAATTCTTTCTAATTTTTATTATTAATTATATATTTTTTATCATTATTATTTTAATTTTTCACTTTATTATTTGAATTCTTGAATTCCTTCTACTAATTGGTTCCATAACCATAACACTGTTCTTAATTTTTTTTATTCTATTATATATTAAAAATGAAAAATGATGAGGCGTACTATTTAGGTAGATATTTTAATACATAAATGAAATGTATTTTTAAGGTTTTATATTCTCAACTTACCTTTTAAACTTTATATAATAATAATAATAATTTATTTTTAAAGTCACGGCCAAGCCACATCAAATTGGTGTATGAGATCCCCTTGTTTGTGGGATGATTGGTAGACGATTTGACAGGTAAAATCTACGAAGGTATACATACTCTACCCTCTCTAGATTTGAACTTGTAACCTCTTAAGAGGAAACACATGTTATTAACCATTAAACCTACTTAAACTATATAAATCATAATTTTATAATATTTAAATCAAATTTTTAAATACATAAATAAATTAAAACTTTTAAAAAAATAAAAAATCTTGTAATTTCATAACATAATCAAATAAATAAACATGTCATGATCAAGTCATAAATAAAACCAAGTAAACATGTCTTGTAATAGTTGAAAATGTTCTGTGAATTCAATGTTAAGAATAGGTTGCATTTTGGGATTGATGTACGATATGCACGAGTGGGTTAAAGTTCGATCAAAATGCATTTTTTTTAAATTTCCACAGAATTTTTTTACTTGAATACAGTAGTGAATCAATATTTTTCAAAAATATAATTTGAATCAATATTTTTCAAAAATATAATTTTTTTATTTTATCATTATTTTTTACTTGAATACAGTAGTGAATCAATATTTTTCAAAAATAAGATTTTTTGGCTTCCCTAAATCATCTGTGAATTTAACATGATGCATTTCTTTTTGGATCAATCAAAAAGAGGCTGAATGTTTTTACTAGAATACAGTAGTGAATTAATATTTTTCAAAAATACGAATTTTTATTTTTTTTATCTTATTACAGAGGAGTTTTTGGGTGAATGTTTTTACTAGAAGTAGTGAATTAATATTTTTCAAAACTATTATTTTTTTATATTTTATCTTATTGCTGAGGAGTTTTCTGCTGAATGTTTTTACTTTTTTATTTTACTTTTTTACTAGAATACAGTAGTGAATTAATATTTTTCAAAAACAATAATTTTTTTTTATTTTATCTTATTGCTGAGGAGTTTTCGGCTTTTCCAAAACGATCTGTGAACTTAACATGATGAATTTCTTTTTGGATCTATCAAAAAGAAGCAGAATTGCTTCGGCAATTTCCAAAAAAAATGGTCGAAAAAAAGTAAGTTATAAAAAACATCCACGATGCACGCTGAACAAAAAAAAGGAATGCCTTCCAGGCTACCTTGAAAACATAGGTGCCTAGTAAGCATGAAATTACATGAACCGATGTCTAAATAAGCATTGAAATTACATGAGCCAGTATCTTTGTCAGTACAAAATCTATAACATAAAAGCAAGAAAGATGGAACATATGTAATAAATAAAGTTTGTGCTTTTAGAATTTCATATACCGATTTCAGCCCTCAATAATATCTTTGCCAACGCGAAATCAATAAACTAAAGGTCAAGAAAATAAACTGAGCCGTGGTTTAAACATTCTAAATTTTGCTTTTTTTTTAGAGATATTATCTGTTTATTTTTACCTGAAATTTGGTGAGAAATGGTTAGATCTGTAAATAATTAATCTCAGTGCCCTGGGGTTTTTAGCATGCTAAATCCATTTATACATTCACAAATGCAATTTAAACAACATAAAATTGTGATTTCCAGATTTATGTCACAGAACATTTAGACAACGCCATAAACTGATGTGAACTATAATGTTTCTAGTTTTTAATGGACTGTTATCAGCACTCAAAAGATTGGCTGCCTCTTTGAGAGATTTAATTGGAACACTCCACGCAATGTGTCTACTTATTGAAGCTGCGCAAAATGTCTCTGTATTTTGTAACAAAAGAGGATAAGTCGTAAGGGCCCAACAATTTAAAAAGAGATTCACCTGTACTATGCAACAAAAGAGGGTGGAGAATCTTGTTGCAAGCCAGAAGGGCCCAACAATTTAATAAGGGATTCACCTGTATTTTGCAACAAAAGGTGGAGAATTCCTGTTGTAGGTCAGAAAGACCCAACTGAGTGTGAATCCTCGTTGACAAATGTACAAAATAGCAATAATAGTATTTTGCAACAAAAGAGAGTCGAGAATTCCTGTTGTAGGTCAGAAAGACCCAACTGAGTGTGAATCCTCGTTGACAAATGTACAAAATAGCAATAATAAATTTGGTAACTGCACAGTAGAAAAGGATTTGTAGATAAAAACAGGAGATGACGAGATAGTACAACTCAACGTGGATATAACCCGATGGAAAATTTGGAATAAAAATTTGAAATTGGTGTAAAAGATACAAGGGTCTTGTTTCAAATTATATATATATATATATATGACTTCGTTGAGAATCAACTTTAGCTGGAGTTGCGTTATGGAAAAAAGGATCAAAAACTACTTCAAATTTGACGAAACACACAACGTTACAGACAGAGAACCAAGGGACATGGGGAATACCTAATAAGACAGCTTCGACTAAAAGATGAATATGAAGCCACTTTTTAAGAAAAATAGGTTAAAAACCAGACACCCAGTAAAACAACACATGGGCAAAAGATCGGAAAACTTTGCTTAACAAAAAATCCTAACAAGCTAACGCCCTGCAGCCCATATAGAATCAAACTTCAGTTGAAAAAATTCATAATGTCCTCCTGAAAATGAAAGAAAAATCAAAACAGATATCTAATGCAGATAAAAATGATACGATACCATACAATATCACCATCTTGGGTTATATACATAAGTTATCGTCACTTTTTAAAATGATATCAAAATGCGTCCAATATGTATAAGAGCTACAAGAGATCGTTCATAATACGGGCAAACGAGAAGCCCCTGCATAGAAAAGAGCAATAATGACCATCAAGTCTGCCTTCTGTATCCTACACAAGATAACCCAGTACAAGTTTTTGTTTCTATTTACGTAATTTAGTTTAGATGGATTATAAGTGAAAATTATAGCATTGCATGGTATCTTGTAGGCTTTTTCCTCCTTTGAAAAAAAATGAAGGTAAGTGACAATTATTGCATTACATGGTATACGAGTGGTATTGTGATTTGGGAGATTTCTGAAGTAAGTTGCTGCATAGAAATTTGTTGTTCACATTGAAGTATGGCCAAAACCACCATATCCCATAGTGCCAAGTAGCTATAAGGATGGAATGAATCTGCATTTATGAAACTTCTCCAGATTGGTTCTAGAGTAGCCATTTGACATTTAAAAAGGCATGGTTATAATTTGCTTAAAAAAACGGATAATGACATCGGAAATTCCATACAAACTATCGAATATGTGGAGAGAACTTTTGTTATATCATATATTAATGAAATAAATAATTTACTTGATATATCATGTGTCCACGAATACCCGATTCCAAGTGAATATATACACAATGTAATATGCAAAGTATATCCTGCCACATTTGGAAGAGTAATAAATAGTGGTTACGGTCTTCCTCAGCAACTTGGCTTGGAATCAAGAATTCCAAAAAAGATAACACTCTTCATATGTGATAGCCCATAAGGATCACAAAACTGAACATACATGAGCTCTTAATATAAGATGATTAAGAATGAGAATAATAAATGAATCATTTTCCCATTATACTTCCTGCAGTTGGGATAAAGAAGATATACAGTACTATCTTGTTGATGGATTCTTGAACCACTGCTATCAGTGATCTGATACTTCCCCTTAGGGAAAAGTATGGAGCTGAATCCTTTTTACATAATAGCTTTTCCTTTCTTTTTCACATAATTGATGATAAACACTTTCCTCACCATTTACAGGAAGATCAATACATATGAAACCGAGCAAATGCCCAGGAAAAAGCCTAATTAAATACAGCTTGCAAATTGTGAAGCATGCGCTATCTGTAGCCAGCCTATAATACAGCATGGTTTAATCAACAATATATGCTTTAGGAACTGGAATAACTCCTGATAGCAGCAAATTCTGGAAGCTGTTTACAGCTAAAATCAATTTGCATTTCATGCCACGCCCATTAATTATCTGCATAAATGGAATGAGAGGCAGCAATGAGTGCAGCTCCAATTCCAGATCCATCGCTGGACAGCTGAATGATAACATGCTGAGATATTTCCTCTCCAAGGAGTTCCACAATAGCCAACCGCAAATAGTTTCTAAATTTAGGGTAGTGCTCATAAAGGCCACCATCTATGGCAATAACTGTCCTCTTCATTTTGTTTGTTGTGTCACTCTTCACCCTGCCACCTACTAGGCCTGGAGCTCCATCTCTACCAATCTTCTTGAGTATTCCCACAATGCCACCAGCTGCCAACCGAGCTGCTCTTTTCGTGACTAAATCACAGACTTCCACAATCAACCTTCGTACTTTAAAAGGGACATTTGAAATCTGCAATATTTTTTTCTATGTTAAGTCTATATAAACTGCTTAAAAATCATTCAAAGATTGAGTCGTATCACAATTACTATTGAAATAAACATGGCATTTACCCCTAAAACATCTTTCATAACTCTACCAACTTCTCTCAAATCCACAGATTCATCTTGATGCATGGCTGAGACATATGGAGTCCTGCAATAGGCAGTAATGTTTTGTAATGTCTGGAGACTTGCAAGAAGATAATAAACATGAACTGCTTAAACATATATAGGGAGATGCTGAAAGATGAAATCTCCAACCATTTGTTAATAATCGCAGCAACTTCAAAAATATACATAGCAATCAGAATTATCTGTAAAATCTTTTCCAAGGATTTCTAAAGCTCAATTCAACAAACTAATACAATAAGAAGTTAATGCAGACAGTTCATTTCTTACATGTTTGGGATAGAAATGCTGTTAGAACAGGTTGTCATAATCACTATTATTCACACATGACAGAATCATATTTGATGGTATGAGATACAGCTTTCCATGTAGAAGCTTTAGATTAGAACACAAGCGGAAGAAACATGGCAACTGAGCCACAACATGTTTAGAGAAAGCAAAACATCGACTATCGCAATGACACTATTTTGTTGCATGGGCTATTCCTAAAAACGGAAGATACCCCAATGGGCATGAATGCTTGTGCTTAGCAGATGCTTGAAACAAGTTCCTTTCCAATCAACTGGACAACCATCCCATTATTCCCTCAGACTGGTGCAGCTATTGACTTGGAAAAATTCTACTGAAACAGAATTCTAATCAATGTACTGAAACAGCTGTACACAAAAATCTCTACACACAAACCTGAGGATGAACGGATCAAAGAGGCTTGAAGGGGTCACATCTCCAAAAATATCCGATTCTTGTGCCATCCTAAGAATCACCCTTCTCACAATGTCACCAAGATACATTCCTGAAACCAGTTTCTCAAAACCCTGAAGCAAACTACAGAGAACCATTAGAACTTCTTCAAACTACAAGTCATAGGTACTCAATAACCCTACAAAGTTAAGAATTGGAAAGTTTTGTGCTAGAAATTAGGAACTTGCCTGATCGCCTGAATTCAAGCTATCTGCATCTAAATCCTCATCATAATGAGTCCGTGGGAGATGAGATGACCAGAAATTTCCCCATTCCATGTTAATTACCTAATCAATAAAGCCAATTCCAAATAATTCTTACAGTCCAAACTCCATAAGATCAACTGAAGGTGCAAAATGAATATTCACTGATATATTCAGCAAGAAAAGTGTACTTAGAAAGATTATAGAGTGGAAAAATGAATAGTAAAAGGTGAAAGGTTACCATGCTACCAGATTTTGCAAGTTGGCATTTAGTAATTGCATCTGCACGCTCTACATAACATGCATTTGTTCCTGTCCCAATAATTACTGCAGCCATCACATCTTCATCATAATAGCGTGCTCTAGCAAGAGCTCCAACAGTATCATTAACCTAATTTTGTCAAATCAAATACAAGCCTTTGAGGACACTCATTTTGTAACAAACTTACAAGCCTTGCAGCCATTTAAATCATGTCAAAATTAAAACAAATAAAATCAGCATGCTAACATATTTTCTCAAGACAACTGCTATGAAAATTTGAAAATTTTCTGTTCGCAAAACCACGATACTGTTGACTTGCAAAGTCTAACATATTTGCTAGAGACAACTACTATAAAAAATTATGTTCACAACACCACGATGCTGTTGACCTTGCAAAGTCTAACATATTTGCTCGAGACAACTACTATGAAAATTTTCCATTTGCAACACCACAATGCTGTTGACCTTGAGTCAATCTATTTTGTTAGCTCTGTCGAGCTCTGGAATAATAAAGATGGGCAATTTTAAGACTACAAGTAACTGATCAATTTAACAAACTATGTGATAAGCCCTGAAATTATATTATTCAGAATAAGTGTAAGCAAGAAAACAACTGAAATGATAATCACATGGCTCGAGAAAAATCTAACATGCAGTATCAATTTCTTAATTATCAACTATATCAATGAAAAGATGAGTTATATTAAGCATACCAAAGCTACAACTCGCATATTCAGCCCTTTTTGAGAAATCGCCTGCTGTAAACAAAGCCCAATATCTTTTCCAATCTGTAAAATACCAAATATGTTATTAATACTCTGCAGTCACTTTCAAATATATCATACATATCTTCAAAGACTGGATGTTCTAAATTGTTTAAAATGTTTACTGTCTAACTGAAATTTCTCATAACATCCACCCATGTAAATCAATTATCAGTTACTTTGCTAATGGGTACGATTCCATTAGCATAACTACTCAGAAGATACTTTAAAAAATTAAAGGTTACAGAAAGTTACTAAAGGCATGTTAGATAATATTCACCAAAGTTCTCATGAAATAATTATACTTCAAAGCAGACAAAGAGATTCTTGATAATCAAGCATAGATACAACAAAATATATGAAGTCGTTTTATATAAGTACCAGATTTCATGGATCTTGTTTACTTGAACCTGCAAGTTGCTTCAAAAATGTGCCCGCAAACTTATAAATTACCAACTCACAAGATCACACTTCAAATGACTTAATACAACTTAAGGAACAAAACCAATTTCCTATACAAGGATGTTCTCAATGGCAACTTCAGTGTTTGTTGGATGCAGATGACTAGGCTGCAGGCAGCAAGAAAACCAGCATAACAGCAAAGGTCACAATTTCTTCAAATATGTTTACAAATTAGTTCTCACTCTAAATATCTATTGGGCTACATGGAGTATGATTAAGGGTCTCAATGATAGAATCACTAAATCAGTGACATGTGGTGGCAATATACCCCCGTGGAGTTTTCTTCACATCTAAAAGTTCTAATCACTGAGTTGCACATAGAAGCATGTTTAGGGACCTTGATGAAACAACCCGTGAAAATTACGGAAATCAGTGTTTGTGGAAATTTGTCCACCAGATGCATCCTTTCTAACCAACAATTTATTTATCTTTTCTACATTAAGTGTCCTATGATCCTATCACAATTATCAAACTCACCTTTCCTGTAACCCAATGTTACAATGGGAAACCTCATACACATACTAAATTAGCTTTTAATTAACATTGATTAGCTGTTATCTTCTGACTAATCTCAATATCCTCATCCCCTATTGGAGGACCCGAGGAGGAATGCCAGCTAAGAAAAAGGTATTTTCATCTAACTTGAGAATGCAAATTTTCCAGCTTATCTCAAATATTATTTGTATTTACATTGAGGTGCAATGTATCAACGTTATGCTTTTTCTTATTTCATCCCTTAATACTAATTATCAACTGAAAAAATACAAATTCCATTAATTTTCTAAAATCCACTGTCAAAGCCCTAATTTAATTAGCTACTTCTGAAATACCACTCAAACAAATAAATAAATAAAAATGTCAAAAAACTTGGTTTTATGTTTTTTTCTGAAAAAGAAAATTTGTTGGACTATTTTCACATTACAACTGTACTGTTCCCTACAATTCCCAGATGCTCACTTATTCTTCTATTTTCATTTATAATTTCTCAACGTAAAACATATTTACACTAAGTGAGAACAATTCAGCTTTGTTCTAACTTTTTTGCATAGGCCTAGGTGAATTAACTTTATTGTTTTAAGGCGTGTAGAAGAAAATGGATTCTACATGCATACACAAAGTCACCATATCTAAAAGAAATGCAACTCTTCTCTTTCTAAACTGGCTTACTTACATTATGCGCACAGTTCACGTTTGTTTTTTCCGTGAACTTTGATTACTTAAACTTAATTCTCTAAGAGATGTCAAAGAATGTGACTTCTATATGTTAATACAAAGTAACAATTTACAGAAAATTTACAATTGTATACTTTCTTCTGTGGCTTATATCACCTGAAGCTCTAAATTTGGCTAATGCACATCGATGAATAGGTCAACATAGCTGTCAATTCTGCATGATGCCACTAAAACTTGCTTTTTACCACTCAATTTTATTTGTTGGGGCTCTTTAGTCCACTACTATTTTTGCTAGCAGACAAACTACTCACAGGATTGCATGTTACTTACAAAACATATAGTTTCCATGTCTGAACCCAGTATACCTGCTTTAGGATACCAAAAGAGAAATCACTCAACTGTGGACAACACAACTTCACTGCAAATCATTCCTTCCCTCTCAATACACCATATCCGTTAAGTACAATGGAAACTCTGACTCAGAATACAATCCTGATTCCCTTTCCTAAATTGACAAGATGACTGATGTTCATGCTCTGTTCAGTTTCTAGCAGCAAAGATCACCCTAGACAAATGTGTATATCAGATGTTAAAATGAACCACAAAAATCTATCGTCTTCATAATGGCCCACCGACAGCAACAAAATACATGTAAAATAATTGGGCATAGACAGGTCCAATTCTAAGTGAACGTTGCTTCTTTAAATCAATTACCTGATTTGTCCTTCGTCAAACATTCTGCTTGCACTTGAGATGCAAACTGGGTTGTGTCTTATGCTTTAGTCTCTGCATTCATTTACTCAGTGTGTACCTAATGGTTACAAATCTAACTGTGTATGCAGGCAAAGAGACCTACCTCCACACTGAAAATGTAATCCACAAGATCAATAAGATTTGCAAATGACTGGTGTTTCATTGCCATTTATCAACACGAACTTACCAACTTTGGCAAAGTATATAATTTCAAGGAATGAGCTATTCATAAACTAATAAGTTGCTCCCAAAACATCCCAAGAGGAATAACCCAGACTTTTTGAATCACCCTAAACCAAGATCTAGTGTGCTCCAAGTTGCTACAAAACGGTGTAATCCCATAAAAAATCTGTTTCCAGACAATCTCCTGTATACATGTACTCAAGTGTAGACAAACCTCGGGAGAAAGTGTAGACAAAATTACAGATATACACCCTTTACATAAATTTGAAGGTTTGTTATCTAAGATATGACTTAAGTGTACTTCTCAACCATACAGCCACTAAGGACTTCTTCCTAGCCAAATATGCCACATGGCACCCCAGCAGATTTGGAGCACCACTTACAGATTCCTATGTGGCTTCAGGTCAAGTCTTATGGGCAGTATGGGAATGTTCAATGCTTTGACCAAAACCAACTACATGTTATCTTATTTCCCAGTGAGAATAAAACACTCACGTTATTTATTTCAAAAAGAAAGGTGAAAAGTTTAGGGACGACATCATAAAACAGTCTCAATGTCCACTGCTTTGATGTTATTTTATAAAGCAGCTAAGTTAAGAAATTTGAGGAAAAGGTTTTCATATTAAAAAGAGAGAACCCAAATAACAAAGATCATGGTTCAGATATATCTACAGAGTACAGATGATAAGAACTTTAGACTTCCCTGCGGCAAGTTCAATGCACACTCTAGGCCAAAAAACAGGCATAATGTTAATTACTGATCCAAGAAGCATCTTAAGATTAGTCATGTAATATCATATATTAGAGACGAAAAACATTTCCCCGTGCATGTTCATGCATGTGCACCAAGTTGCTTTCTTCCTAATGAAGAAATATTAAAAGTTAAAACCAATAAAAGTCTGGAAACCTTACTATGAACCAATGATTCACAGATTAAAAGCTAAAACTCACCGTGTCTTCTATCTGGAAACCTTTTGTCCATTTAACAAGTATGCCTGAAGAAACGGACGACTGCTTCATTGGAAAAGAGAAAGTAAACCCAAGCTCCCTTTCTCCTGAAGGAGTCTGCAAACCATCACCTTCGCTTTGCACAAAGGCATCTAGTTTTGAAGCAATAAAATCAAATAATTCCTGCATACATTCAAATACATAAATACAAGTATAGTGCTTACTTGGAAAAACTATAACCAGACCTAAAATTCATGCAACTTCTGCATTATTAAAGTGTTGCATGCTTTGGGTGAGAAGCCATTCATGGTATACAAGCTGGAAATGACAAAAAACATAAAAATCATGAAATACTTAAACTCATAAAAAGACACTATTGGGAGTTGGCATGGCATAAAAGGAAACAAGATTGGAATGTATGTCTGTATGTTCAAGTAGCATAACCACATATTATGTTTATCGGCTTGGTCAGAGAAGGTCAAAATGGTAATGAACAAGAAATTCCTTTCAGATAAAGGTATGCATTTTACCTACCTCGGTTGTTCCAGACATTAGATCTGGAGGAATAGACACTTCTTCAATGTTGGGATTCATAATTCTTCCGCCTTCAAGTTGAACTCGTAATACCCTGAAATTAGTCCCACCTAAATCCAATGCATAATAAGTTCCCTTCTCATCCCTGCAAAAATCATGAAAAACAGTCATTGATGAATGGCACCTAATCTCCCCACACTATTCCCCAGCAATCAAAAATATGAAACCTATGAGAAATCCATCTGACATGTGCTTTACTAAACTGCACTCAATCAAATCCTCAAATGCAAAAAAAGTGAACAACTTTAAACACCAGCAAATCCATTGTTTCCCACCCATCGGGCTGTGGTCTAGTGGTTGGGACAAGGTGTCAACATGCAAATGACCCGGGTTCAAACCCCAGCACACATAGAGCCCTGGAACAATATGTGTGCTAGTCAAGTTTGATGGCTACTGTTGTTGAAGTGCGACCATGCTAATGCAGAGATGGGGTTCATAGGTGTCCCCACAGATCAAAAGAAGCATTCACCCTTACCATAAAAACACTCCATTGTTTCCCAGCAACCACCATAAGAAAAGGCTACAAGAAATGCATTCAAATATGTTTTTCCAAACTGTGTTCTACCTAGTCCTCAACATAAAACAAGTGAACCCTAGGAAGGTCAAATTCCCCAGTTAATCAGCTCATGATTAGGTAATCAACCCATGACTCCCTGACAATCATATAATAAATGGCCTACCAAAAATCCATTGGATATATGCCTTCCAATACTGTGGTGTACCTTGTGAATGCCGAAAAAGAGACCCACATCGAACACCTAATTGCTTCATCATTCCCCAACAACCATGGAAAAAAAGCTACAAAAAATGCCTTCAATATATGCTTCCGTAAATGATTTTGTACCAAATCATCAATTCAAAACAAGAGAACCACGGTAATGCCAAGTTTCCCAGGTGTACATTATTCATCCATTATTCCGTAAGAACCAACACATAGTAAGGTGTACATGATTCATCCGTTATTCCTTAAGAACCAATCCATAGTAAGGGCTCGAAGATATGCTTCTTTGCATGTTTTTCAACCAACTGCGCTCTTCCTACTCTACAATATGAGGCCTGTACAATTCATCCATTATTCCTTAAGAACCAACACATGGTAAGGGCTATAAGATATCCTTTATTGCATGCTTTTCAACCAGCTGCGCTCTTCCTACTCTACAATATGTGGCCTACATGATTCATCCGTTATTCCTAAAGAACCGACACATAGTAAGGGTTACAAGATATTCTTTTCAAGTTTTTCAACGCTCTGCCTACTCTACAATATGAGGCCTACATGATTCATCCGTTATTCCGTAAGAACCAACAAATAGTAAGGGCTACAAGTTATCCTTTTTAGCACGTTTTTCAATCAGCTGCGCTCTTCCTACTCTACAATATGACGCTTGCACGATTCATCCGTTATTCCTTAACAACGAACACATAGTAGGGGCTACAAGATATCACTTTTTGCATGTTTTCCAACCAGCTACGCTCTTCCTACTCTACAATATGAATTAAGGGCAAAATGATGTTAATCGAGCTAGAGCTCGTGATAGTAATCGAGGTTCGATTATAAGTCCATGTTCATTGCTGTAGTCTTCGTACTAAAGCTTCAGCTATTCCAGGAAAAGAAAAAAACGCAAGCAAGCTTGACATCACAGTGCCAGGCGAAGTAATTGGGCTATTGAAACTCGGTAAACAATCACAAACACATCAAATATGGGGTCTAGACCAAAAAAGACTGAGATAAGACAGTCACTACTGCCAACCCAACATGCAACTCGGATTCAAGACATCGAAATCAAACAAACTCAATAAATTCGCATCCAAGGTATTAAAATCCGAGGTTTTGACGAGCTAAATGCTATCAGAAAATAGAAAAAGATTCAACTTGGTCATTTGTTGCGGTTCTTTTTATAAATACCCGGTGGGCAGGCTGTCGACGAAGGTAAGCAGCATCTTGAGCTTACTTCCCCCCTCAGAGGCCAATCCAGCGTGCATCTCCACGGCCATGGCGTCAACCAGCTGCCTCAATCTCTGCAAAGAAGTAGAGCATCCCTCCTCGAAATCCCGCAGAATGCCCACCACACGGTTCCACTTACCCCGGCTCCTCACCCGCCTCGTCACCAGCAAAGCCGCAACAGTACACGACACCGCAGCGCAAGCCACAGCCAGTCCCAACGCCGCCTTACCCATAACCCCCACTCCAATACCACTCTCCTCGGAAATCTCCCACAACCACCAGAAATAACCAGAAATTATTGCTAATTACCCAGCAGCAGCAGAAGAAGGCATTCATCGAGCCAAGCCATCGCTCAAATAGAACCCAAGAATCCAAATCCAACAGAAATTCGCTTCGATGAGTTCCTTCGACCCCAGAAGAGTCAAACCAACCAAGCAATCGAATAAACTGTCATGTCCTGAGAAAATGCATTTTGAGATTCCAAGAACCCCCCGCTCCCCACCGGAAGAATGCTTCGTCGGTCCTCTTAAGCCGGGCGCATATTCCCGAGGACCATACGGGCGGCTGGCTGGCTAGTCAAAGATATCAATTCGATTTCCGAGACGCCAAATGCATCAAAATCCTTCAAACACGAACACCCGCAAAAACGCAAGAACCGCCGTAAGATCGTCGGCAAAGCACTCGAATTTGCAGGCAAATTACTCGACGAAATGTCTGCACTTCGATGACGCAATTTCCTAGAGTTTATTTTTATTTTTATTTTCTGCTCTACGCCACGAGAAGGCGAGGGCGGTTGAGGGGGCCCTTGGCAACCATGAATCTGCACCCAGTCTTCATCACATCAATCCCATTCAAACCCGAAAAAAAACCCAAATATTTTAAAGGGCACATTTTGAAAAAAAGAAAAGAAACCCTCGGTAGTTTTTTGCGCTTACTATTACTATCTGTCCGTGTCGCTGCTTCAAACCTGGGACTTAGCGGCAACCATAACGGTGCCGTCCCCCGGCCGTCTGTCTTGACGGCAGTTGTACGTGGTGGGCTCCTCCTCCGCCACTAATATACCCGTATATACGTACTCTTGTCGCGGCGTAGATACGGTCCTTCGCCAATGTTTTGCACGTGTGAAAAAAGGCGAACATGTCCAGCTGTATATATTATTTGCTCAAATGCGAATATTCTCTATGTGGACGTCCAGTTTATCTCATCGTATCGAAAGTCCACCTGGAAAAAACACCTGTCAATGTTCGAAATATTTTCCTGTTTTAAAAAAAACGAGTTGTCGCTGTCATAGCAGTGTTATCGGTGGTGTGGGGATTGTACGCATGTCTACGTGGCCAGCACGCTTCTCACACCAACTTCCCCTAAACCAATTCCACACAAAATAATATAATAAAATTTTGATTTTATATAAAAAAAAATTGAAAAAAATAGTCCTTAGTCGTAAGGGTGGTTGTTGTTGGTCAAGTGTTGGAGTTCGTTCCCGATTGGCCGAGTCCGCATTATATGTGGGGCCCATCTCGAAGGTCATGGGGCTCCTTTTAAAAAAATTTAAAATTCAAAATTGCTCTGACCGCACCCGTGCAAGGTGTTAGTGAACCCCACATAAAAAGGTGGGAACACCACTTCTCAACATCTTGTCTCTCACTAGAAACATCTATAAACAAGCAATATCATATTTCACAACATGGTTTTGTCATAATGTATGATATAAAGGTGTATGGTTGGACTCGTAGTGGTGTTAAGGGTTGGTTCTTCTTTATGGTCAACAAGTTACATAATTTATAACACATGTATAATAGGATCTAATAATTGACAATCTGACTAGCTTTTTTTTTGACATTATTGTTCTTTCTTCGTCAATTTATAGTAATTTCATTCAATTTCATGTGATTTATTTTTTTTAAATAATCAACATGAACATGGGGATGTGCATTTGTGAAAGAGAATTTATGGCTATATTGTCAACATTATTGATATATATAATGTTAAATTCACTCAAGACTCGTAGTTGGGCCCAATTGTTATTGTAAGTATTCATGTACAACAAATATGAGGATGACATAAGTATGACTTGAACGTTATCAGAGTTTTAATATCTCCTTGCTTTCATTAACCCAACAAGTCATTATTGTCAAAAATAGTTTTTGGTAAACAAAACTATGGAATTAGTCGTAGTCTAAACGTTATACAAATTTGCTTTTTTTCGACAGCTCAAATAATGGGAAGAGAAATCGACATTTTTTACCTAAACTCTGACAAGAATCATTTTGGATTGATGGAATTGCAAACATCAATTGTTGACATTACAAAATTAGCGAATTGGGTCTAGCCCGAGCGATTGTGTGAAGAAGTGTTGTCCTCCCCACCTAGGTTCAATCCCCACAAGTGACATGGTGAGCTCTTAAATGGGTATATTGTTGTAATGGACTTGAGCCATGTGTTGACAAAGCCTAGAGCTTCTATAGAATCCAATTTACCTTAGGTATTATCCTCAAAACGAGGGGAAGTGCCCAATGGGTTTCCCCATAATATGTATAAGGTTGCAATAGAGGTATTTGAGAGTGTTGAATCCATTTGTGCATTAAAAACAATGATTTGAACAACCCAAAATTGCAATTTCAACAAATATTTTATGGATGGATTCTAGTGGTGGCATATTGGAAAAGGTCAAAATCGTAAATTGTTTAGCCGTCTTCATGAAAGTATATCAACTTACCACTAAAAACAACAACAACAAAATTGGTATTGCAATCACGTACTTTTACTTGTGTACAGGGCCCCTAACAACCAAAATCTTTGTTTTCAAACCAATACATGAAAAAATGAATGAAACAGAGTTGAAGCAAAAGACAACAATAGTCCTCCCATGAAACCAAAAAAAAACCAAGAACTAGATCGAGACTTTCATATGCAAAACCAAGTGATAATAAATGCAATTGTAAAAAAATTGCAGTGTAATAAAAAGGTCCTCCACTAATGAGGTATGTATGTAATGAGAAACCCCCTTGCAAAACTGACATACCAAGTTGCCAAAACAATATCAAGTTAGATTCAAAAATACATTATGCAATGCCACCAAAATAGACAGTGACAATATGTTTCATTGCAAAAACCTACATATCGAAACACTTGAAGAACTTATGTACATTGAAACATAAGAGAACATTACTCAATGTGAATGGCCCAAAAAAGTAGTTGTGAACAAGCTTTGTGGCTTACCATCAAGCCCATAATAATTGTGCTCAGTGTGATGAACTTATGAAAGCAACTACAAAATCATTGACAAGGTAGTATCTTGTGGGGAGCCCAGGCGTTGAACACTATGAGTATAAAATCTATGAAATTCCCAACCATTATTGCAAGTATTGATGTACAACACACATCAACATGTCATATGTGTGACTTGAACCTCACTGGGGGCTTTAACATCACATTTCTTTCATGAACCCGGCAAGCCATTGTTGCCAAATGTTTTTTGGTAAATAAATCTATGGAATTATATCAACTTAGCATAAAAAAGAGCAATGAAATTGGATTTACAATCATTAACTTTACTTGTGTATGAGATCCCTAACGACTAAATTCTTTGTCTTTAAACTTGTACACAAATAAAACGGATGAAACAAATTTGAAGCAAAGACAACATTAGTCCTCGTGTCAAATAAAAAAAAAAAAACAAGAACAAAGTCTAAACTCTCATATATAATTAACCAAGGGATAATAAACACAATGGTAAAAAAATCACAGTGTAGTAGAAGGATCCTTCACTTATGAGGTATGTGCATAATGAGAAACCCCCTCGCAAAACCGAGATACCAAGTTGCCAAAACAATAACAAGTTAGGTTTAAAAATACATTTTGCAACGGTGTCACCAAAACAATAACAAGTTAGGTTCAAAAACACATTTTGCAACGATGTCACCAAAACAAATACTCATAATATGTTTCATTGCAAAAATGTACATATTAAAACACCTGAAAAACTTACATACATTTAAGATAAAAGAACATTGCTCACTGTGAGTAGCCCAAAAATGTACCAGCGACTAAGCTTAGTAGTTTACCATCAACCCCTTGATAACCATGTTCAAAGAAGTAAACTTATAAAAACAACTATGAAATCATCGAGGGAAGAATCTTGTG
>ML800709.1:154525-168256 GCA_009831015.1 Picea engelmannii
TAATGAGAAATTAAAAAATCATGAAAAATATTTGAGGCATTAAGGGTAAAATTATTTATCCAAGAACAACAACCCCAAAGCTGCAATAACTGATATTGTACATGATGCAAATATTGTGAGATATAATCAGGAGATGGTGGAGCAGTGGGGAGGATGAATAAAGTACATAGAGTAAATGCCCATAAAAAGCAAGGAAAGGACGATCAAACAAAAACATATGGTGCAAAAGGGAATGCATCTCCATTATGAATGTAAAACCAAAGACTGAAGAACCATTGGAAACCCATTTAGAGAAGGGGGTTTGAACCTTACCTGGGTGGGTCCCCACCATTTGAGAAGAGCTTTGTGGAATTAAGGTTGTCAAATGGCATCTATGGGGCATCTTTTATCATATGCAAAACAAAGTCATAAGAATATACTTCATGGCTCTCGACTTTTCCATATTTGGAAGGATAAATCCCACCCTTAGCTGGCTTCTCAAAAGGGACCCTTCTCAACAATGACCCACGTTGTAGCTTCTCAGTACGGCCTGTACCCTTGTTTCACTTGTCCTTGTCATATATATACATTTACTTTACACATTTTCTTTTAGTAACATCTAAAGTAATATAAAAATATGGGCACCAAATGTACAAGTAATATAAGTGCTTATTGCTTCTACATGGTATACATACCATGATAATATTGGATGTGGGTAGTCTTAATAATGTATCCACCACAAGTGCAATTTGTTGTATTGATTAATAAGTCTAATTTTTTTATTATTATAATGTTGATATGGATTTAATAAATAAAAATGTTACAAAGGTAATTTTGGTGAATAAGTTTTTGGGTAAAAAGGTATTGTGAATTTCACAAGTTTTATTCAAAACATGAAATGATGTGTCCAAGAATAAGGTATTAAAAGTAAAAGACAACCATATCAACATTAAAGATAGATTCATTAATAAATTAGAAAAAAATCCAAGTAAATCATGAAAGAAAAGGAAAATCTATTATTTTTTCTATCATGATGACATCAACTTTTAGAAGCATAATAATCATCCTATAAAATTGTTAAAATACTAAGCTAGAAATTAACATTCGATGAATCAAGTTAATCATAAACTTCAAGTCAAACATTAAAAAGTTAAAAAAAATGATTATCAAATCCATAGGTTGAAAGGAGTCCTAATCTTTCATATCCATCTTTCAATAATCATTGTATCTTTTATATGTGTCAATAATCTTCTAATAGTCATTATGTATTTTACCGTATGTGTTTGAAATTTAAACTTTTTATAATGATAACAATTTATTTTTAAAATTTATTCATATCAAATTTTTTACAAATTCTTTTTATTTATTATAAATGAGAAA
The DNA here is from genome assembly GCA_009831015.1 of Picea engelmannii. Classification (NCBI taxonomy): domain Eukaryota; kingdom Viridiplantae; phylum Streptophyta; class Pinopsida; order Pinales; family Pinaceae; genus Picea; species Picea engelmannii. Next base: position 155,885 of record ML800709.1, read on the forward strand.
AAAAATAATACAATTATTTTTAAATTTAAAATTTATAACAAATCCTAAATTATAGATAAAAGCCTTTTGTAACACAATCTAGATTTGTACAAATATATCATGAAGTTTTTCCATATAAATAAAGATAGAAATATCTATTATAATGATGAAAAGAATTTACAAATATCAATCATCAATGATCATAAGTTTAGTTTCACTATATAGATCTCATATTAAAATCATTTTTAATATGATTTTTATAAAAATGATATTAATAATTTATAATTAAAATACTTTTTAAATAATTAAATGCATCTTTCTTTTTTCATTACATAATATTCATTAAATATATTACATAGTATTTATTAAATATAATTGTTTTTTTCCAATAGGAAATTTTTTTGATTATATTAAAAATATAATGTGTTTTCTAGGCAGAGAAAATACAATGCACAGCTAAGGTGACATAATTGTCAAATGAAGCTTTCGTCAATAGTGGTCTCTCGGCCAGCAAATGGAGAAAGTTCATAGAAAAAAAGTGAAAAGCCAAGTTACAAGAGTGAGCTGCTAAATCTAGCGGGCAAAATATACTTCAAGTAAATCGAAGATCAGAAATAGCCTACAATGACTCAAAACATGAGAGATCACTAAGATGAGATGAGCAGAGCTTTAAAAAGAGATAGGAAGTGGGGAGGGCCCTCATGTCCATCTATCCAGAGGTTGTATGTTATAATGCCCTCTTTTTCTGTAGCGTTGCCTTAGATAGTTGATATGTGGAATTGTTGTGCTCGCGGTAGATGTGTTTGAAGCTGAGTTTTTTGAAAGAGGTAGAAGTAATATGATCCTGTCCTTCCAAGCCAAGAGGGAGATGGCTTGTAGATCGCCCATGTTGTTCAACCACTCAATAATAATTCTGGAGTCCCCAAGAATCTGAAGTGCTTCAATTTGAAGTCTGGAGGCCAAATATAGAGTGGCCTAGGCACCCAATAGTTCAGCTCTGGTGTTGGTGCCCGTGCCACAATTAAAAGTCCATTTATAGGATGAGTTTTTTGTAATTCCGATCAACCCTCCAACACCGCTCTGTGTTCCATTTGATAGTGTTGCTCCATCGAACCATCCAGTTGAAATATCCTCTAAGTCATGAGTCCTCTTTGTGTTCTGCAATCTTAGCTTACAAGGATGAATGTCATTCCAGTTTTTAAATAAACCAAGTGTTTTGTATGTTGTTGTGCTTGTGGATGGGGTCTCATTTGCGGATTTTTTTTTATTTCTGATCAGCCAAATGGACCAGTATACCAGGGATGGTAGATGCTTAAAATTGTGTTCCCTATGAGTCCAAAGATCAAGGCAAACAAAAAGAGATGGCCTGTCCCAAGTAGATTTTAGATCAAGCACCAAAGTAATTTTTTCCCAAACCAATCTGGAAAAAGGGCACTTGATGAACAAGTGGTTCGCAGACTCAGCATCATTGAAGTAAAGATGGAAAACATTTGGTCCTATCCAACCTTTTCTTTGAAGGATATCCTAGGTGTTTAGCTTATAACCGGTCATGAGCCAAGTGAAAAGTTTGATCTTTGAAGGAAGATGCCAGCGCCAAAGTTGTTTTCTCCAGCCCTTAATATTAGAAAGCCAGAGCATGTGAGTAATCTCTGTATAGACATTCTGGACAGTGAAATTGCTCGAATGGTCACCCCTGGACCATTGTAGCTAGTCATCCAATTCATTTAAATGAATACCAAAAAGTGCTAAGGCCGAGCAGAAGGTGTTCCAAATAGGTGCTAGCTCTGCGTTGAGTTCGAGTGTATCACTGGAGATCCACCTGTCAGGTAATGAAGCCAAGTAGGATCAATCTCGGGCTTGGTAGAGATACCAGATATTTTTAGAATGTAAATGTGCTATCAGCTGAGGTGGTAGTATAGTGGCATCTCCCAGACCAATGATGCGGTCGCGGCCAAGGGTGATAGAGTGGCCCGATCCCGACTGCCAACAAAGCCCACGCATTAACCAGTGTTTGGATTTTGTGAGTTGTTTCTAGAATAAAGAAACCGCCCTGATGGTCGTCGTATCAGTTAGAAGCCAACTGGAGACTGTGTAATGCGAAAGGTATTTATCTTTAATAATGGAATGCCAAATGTCAGGTGTTATCAACACGCGCTAGAGAGAGTTGGCAGCAAGTGCTTGGCTGAAATGAAATATATTGTGGATCCCCCAACTACCTTTTTGTTTGAATTTAGCCAAGGATTCCCAATTGCATAGGTGATGTGGAGAGTGGTCTGAGCAACCCGACTAGAGAAAATTATAAGTCAAACAACAGATTTTTGTGATTATCGTAGCAGGAATGGATGCAAGAGCCATCCAATACATTGGTTTTCCTTCTAGAACAGCTTTGATGAGTGTAAATCGGCCACCAATGGAGAGCCACCTCATGCACCAGTGGCCAGTCTTTTTTTTCAACTTTTGCAATGAGCCAATTCCAATCCGCCAGCTTATAGGAGTTTGCCTTTAAAAAATACCCCAGATACTTGAGTTCAATGGAAAGATGAGTAAAGGTGTAAGGGAAGATACCTTTAAGTTGATCTAGGGTATGTTGTTGCAGATTTGAGAAGTGAAAAGTCGATTTTTCCCAATTGATCGACAAGCCCGTGGCGCAACAGAAGGTTTTTAAAATCTCTTGAATCTCATTCCATTCTTGTAAAGAATCATTAGTCATGATGAGGACATCATCAGTGAAGAGAAGATGAAGAATCTTTATAGTCCTGGACACTTTAATTCCAGTGGTCTTTCCATCAGCTTGTCCAAGTTTGAGAAGTAGACTCAAGGCTTCCATGGCCAGAATGAAGAGCAGAGGTGAGAGGGGACAACCCTGTCGTAGACCTCTGTCACTGCGAAAGAAAGAGGATGGTTCCCCATTAATCAAAATGGAAAGGTTTGCACTAACCACACAGCTCATGATCCACTTGATCATAGGATGGCTAAAACCTATCTAAGTCAGGATCAATCTGAGGAAATCCCAGTCTATGCAATCAAAGGTCTTCTTGAGGTCCAGTTTGAGGATGAGCGCCTTGGAATTTTGGGATTTAATACTATGGAGGCACTCCTGGGCAGTGCCAATAGCATCTAGAATCTGGTGACCTTTTAAAAGCCTTAGTTGTTCATTGAAAAGGAGTCGTGAGAGGAATGGCTTTATCCTAGTTGCAATGATTTTTGAGATGAGTTTATAGTAGAGATTGCATAGTGCAATAGGCTTATAATCAACAAAAGTAGTAGGATTTGCAGCTTTAGGAACGAGGGTAAGAAATTTAATACCCCAAGGACGAGCCCTAGTTGTATATATGAATTGTAACATGTTTTGTAGGCTGGTGAGCCAAACAATTATAAGTTATGGGCTTATGTGTTTATTAGACCGGAGAGCCTATGTATTAAGGCCATGAGCCTGATTTTGTATATGTAATTATGCAGATCATTAATAAAATATAAACATCATTGTGTGTAGACCGACCACGAAGAAAGAGTATGGGGGACTAAGCTCCACTAGGTAGGGTAAGGGACGGGGGCTAAGTGTCTAGGCCTAGGGGCTAAGCTAGAAGGGCTTACCTCTAAGGGAATAATATTTTATTATTATTTCCCAAAGGTTATGGTTGACTTAAGTCATGTTGTCCTAGGTTCCTAGGAAAAAGGGAACAAGTGCTAAGTGGAACTCATGCAGCTTCATAAAGACATGTGTCAACCTAGGCGCATGCAGTTTATAGTTGAGGAAGCCAATTCATTGGGGGTTCACTTCTCAGTCAGGCATTGCTTCCCATCCTTGTGTCTGGACCAATTTCGAGTTTCCTCACAACCCTTATGTTTCTTTGGAGGTCTATCACCTTCTCGATTGACCAGGGATTCACGCATTGAACCAGTTCTCCATCATCACCGCCTTTGTGCCTAGCACGCACCTTTGGAATATGGCAGTCGTACTTGAGTTATCCTATGTGTCTTTGGTGAATCTTGATGTATTTGTATTCGCCTGAGCCATGTTGTGTCTTAGCATTAAGTCATTACCATTTTCGATGTCCATAACTGTCTCTTGTTGTTGTTATCACCTGTATGTTAGTTGAATGTTGTTGCAGTATTTCTTAGGAGCTTAATTGAAGAAGCAGGTTGTCATGTCTGTGAGCAACTCTCCTAGGTGAGAGAGTTTGTTGGGAAGTGAGTTCTCTTGGAAGGGAGTCCCGTAGCAGCTACAGTACTCTGAGACTTCTGGTCCAGTCTGTTGTCGAAGCCCATGGTAAGGGAGGTGTACTAGCCGATGGACTTGTATTAGTGAAGGTGTACCCTCATGGGGTTGAGCAGGCGTGTGGGGAATGAGGGTTTGTGGTTTGTGGGCATAACTGGCTCCTAGGATAAAAGAACCTTCCTATTGTTCTGTGCAATTTCCTCGTTGTCCTTGCCAAGCCTAGAATTCCCTTGCCCAGTTGAATTTAGTCCCAGCTTGGGGGTGACCCACTACTGAGCGTGATGAGCAGTGTGGTCTAAGGCTAGGAGGTTCATGGAAGGTTTGCACACAGTTCCTGGTTTTACTCCAGTTAAAAGATAAGTATCATTTATGTGCTTAATTATGTATGTTATGCATGTATGTGTTTATTGAAATGTATCATGTGTTTCGTTGCATGTAGACTTATTGTCAATTCCATTTGAATCTGTATGGTAGTAGTAACTCTGTGTTAATTATTTTAAGATTAATTAAAATGCATGTCATGTGTGTGTGTGTGTGTGTGTGTGTGTGTGTGTGTGTGTGTGTTCTGAGTAGTGGCATTGTCCGGCTTGTTGGTGGTCAGGGATGTTACAATTTGGTATCAGAGCTAAGTGAAGTCTGTGAGTAGTGGTGTTGCCCGACCCGTTGGTGGTCAGGGACGTTACAATTTGGTATCAGAGCCAAGGTTTCAACACTGAGCCTGGATGGGCCATGTTAGTGGAAGTTGAAGAAAAAGTTTCAGAAAAGAATTGTTGTCAAAATGGACAAAATTCAAGTTCAGAGCCATGGGTTCAAGCACTAATCCTGGATGGACCGAATAAGTGGTCATGAGAACCAAGGTTTCAGGTAGAAATTGTGTCAAGAGGAACCAATTTCAAATTTCAGAGCATTCCTGAGTGCCAAGAAGTTACCTTGGTCGTGTTATGAAGCTCAGGAGGTGTAGAGGTATTGTAAAACCACGACAGACATGGTATTGGGCCATAGAGTAATGTTGGCCATAGAATCTATTCAAAAAATAGGGGAATCCTTCACGACCGTCAGATCTAGAGAAATTATAGGAAGGTTAACTTGGAAGCCTTACCGTTAGATCAAGACAAGAGCCGAAGGTAAGCCACGTGATGAAGGGCAGATTAGAACCGTCAGATCTACGAAGGGAATGGCTATGAGTCGTAGATCTCACAACAGATCGTAACTTCAGAATTCAATGATCGGGAGAAGTGGGATGTGTTGATGCACAAACTTCCAAAACCCAAAGTTCTGAAGCAAAAGAACAAACCATAATTTCAGATTTCGAAAGTCGGGAGAACTAGTGTAGAGAGAAGTTCCAAAGTTCATAACTTCTGAAGCGAAACAATAGACATGGTGGGGTCGGATGACGTCGATAGGGGTGACATGGACCTTTCTAGGCATGACACGTGCCACCACCTGATTTGGTGACATCTATACTATGGACCTGGAGGGTAAAGAAGCTCGAAAATTCAGAATTCGGGAGATTGGAAGGAGGAAAGCGTGAAAACTTATGGAACCCGAAGCTCTGAAGTCCCAAAGCTTTGATGGCAAAAGTTCCACGATGGGTATCAATTGTTGGATGCCAAGTAGTCGTGGATTGTTTATCCACCCTATTTCGTGAGTTCGTTAGTTTGGAACTCCGAGAGTTGTTGTATTGTGCTTGGAAGACTTCCAAAGTTGTAGGCCCGAGGTACCGAGTAAGCGCCTATCAATCTAGCGCTTGGTCACGGCCCGAGGTCACATGGGTTGGGGGCAAAGAGTAGGGGGCTAGTGCCCGGAAATCTATTGTAGAACGAAAGGATCTGCGGGGATTCTTGGTTTATCGAGAATCGTAGAGAATGAATTCTAAATGCTTTCTTGAATCAAATTGGTTTATGAATACGATGGAATTTGTTAAGGGCTGATGGCTTGACAAATTTCGATTGATTTCACATTGTGTTGCAGAGTCAACGATTGTCAGAACCACACAGAATTGTCTCTTAGCGCAGAGAAATGGAGGAGGCACATAATGCTTCCAGTTCAGAGAATGAAGCAAGAGGAATGGATGTCCATGTGGGGGTTGAAGGATCGAACTCCAATGGGCATGGAGAAGAGAGAGATAAGGAGGGAAACATGGTGAATCTCATTGAAATATTGCAGAAAGATGTTCAACATCACCGAGCAGATAATAGAAATCTCATGAAATCTAGGGATCGATAGGGAGAATTCAACCTAAAGTTGATGCGAAGCCTGAAAAGGATAGAAAGGAAATTGGATAAGGGGAGTGACTCCAGTAAATCGGGAAGTCACAGGTTCCCTGATGAGAAGAGAAAATCAAGGAGTGTTGGTAGACACCATCATCACTCCTAAGGACACTCCAAGAGGAGGGCACACAATAGCTCAAGTCCATCTCCTACCAGAAAACACAAGAGATCTGGAGTGGATGAACTAAAGGGTGAAGTGAACAAGATTAAACCTCCTAAATTTGATGGAGAACACCAAAAGGAGGAGGATGTTGAGACATGGCTTCTTGGCATGAGGAAATATTTCCAACTGCGGAACTATTCTTCTCATGCAGAGGGAAGAATTTCCATTTACCAACTTAAAGGAAAGGCATCCATATGGTGGAAGCAACTTGTGCAAGTACAACACGTCAGAGAGAAGAATGTTACATGGAGGGAATTCAAGAAGTATTTCGAAAAGAAATACTTGACTAAGAGATACTATTACAGAAAGATGAAAGAGTTCTTTGAACTCAAGCTGGGTAGCATGTCCATTGATGAATATGAACGAAGGTTTTTGGAATTGTTGAAGTATGTTCCTTTCATCAAGGATGAGACTGTCAAAATTCAAAGGTATCTGAGTGGACTACCATCTTCCATCGGTGACAAGATCCAGTATGACGATCCTAAAACTATGGAAGAAACCATAAGAAGAGAAAAATGCTTATATGAGCAACAAGGAGAAAAGCCTACTTTCCAAAAGGCTTGGGAAGACAAGAAGAAATTCAAGATGGATCAGAGGAAGAAAGGAACTAAGCCACCCTTTTTCAGAAACAGTCCTCAAGGACAACCATCTTTTAGAGAGCCCAAGAAGGTTGAAGTAGGTGGGAAAATGCCAAGACAACCACCTATGGAATGTTGGGGTTGTAAAGGAAATCATAGGTACAGGGATTGCCCCCACATAAATGACAAAGTGAGAGTTGTCCACAATGTTCAGCAGGTAGAAACAATGGAGGACATGGGCAATAGAATACCAAGGATCTGTGCAGCCTTGGACAACAAGCAAACCGAGTTTTAATCTCATATGATTGAAGTGGAAGATATGATCAACAACCAACCCATTATTATTTTAATTGATTCAGGAGCTAGTCATAGTTACATAGATTCTAGAATGGTGGAAAGTTTACATTTTCCAAGAAGCAAGCATGGAAAATCTTGGTTAGTGCAGCTAGCTCCAGGAGCCAAGAGAAGGGTTATTGAGTTGGTTAAGTCCTGTCCAGTGGACATGAATGGACTGAGCACAAGGGATGAATTGAACATCTTACCTTTGGGTTCCTATGACTGTCTAATTGGGATGGATTGGTTGGACTAGCACCATGCCATCTTAGACTGTCGTAACAAGGAATTCACTTTCCTGGACAAGGAAGGAAACCCAAGGAAATTCCAAGGAATTCCCAGAGCATTTGTTATCAGATAAATCTCAGCAATGCAGCTGAAGAAGTGCTATAGGAAAGGTTGTCAATTATTTGCAGCTCATATGAAATAAGCACCCAAGGATAAGGTGTCAAGTATTGAAGACCGTGCAGTATTAAAAGAATTTGAAGATGTATTCAAGGAGGTACCAGGACTACCCCTGAAGAGAGATATTGGCTTCTCTATAAACCTGATGCCTGGAGCAGCTCCAGTGTCAAAAACTCCTTACGGAATGAGTACACCAGAGTTGAAAGAAATGTAATTGCAACTTGAAGAACTTCTGAAGAAGGGGTATATACGCCCAAGTGTGTCACCTTGGGGTGCCATAGTCTTGTTCATGAAAAAGAAAGATGGGACATTGAGATTGTGCATCAATTTCAGACAGTTGAACAACGTGACTATTAAGAACAAGTATCCTTTGCCAAGGATCGATGGTCTCTTTGATCAATTGAAGGATGCCAAGATATTTTCAAAAATAGATCTTAGGGCAAGGTACCACCAGGTAAGGATAAACTATGAATACATCAGCAAGACCGCCTTCAGAACAAGGTATGGTCATTATGAATTCACAGTGGTACCATTTGGGTTATCATGAAATGCACCCGCTATTTTCATGTGCCTAATGAATGGTGTATTTAGAGAATATCTAGACAAGTTTGTCATAGTCTTTTTGGATGACATCCTGGTGTATTCCAAGTCGGAGGAAGAGCATGAACATCATTTGAATATGGTGTTGTAGGTGCTAAGAGAGCACCAGTTGTATGCCAAATTGAGCAAGTGATCATTTCATCAAAAGCAGATCCATTACTTGGGACATATCATTTCAAAGGATGGGATAGTCGTGGATCCTGAGAAAATAGAAGCCATCAGAGAATGGTCAGTGCCAAATAATGTGACAGAAGTCAGATCCTTTATGGATCTAGCTGGCTATTACAAAAGGTTCATTGTAGGATTCTCAAGGATAGCTCACCCCATCACTTCCTTGCAAAGGAAGGAGAAGAAATCTTAATGGACATAAGAATGTGAGAGAAGCTTCTAGCAATTGAAGCAATTGTTAACCAGTGCTCAGATCCTGAGGATTGCAGACCCGAATGAATATTTTGTAGTGTCTATAGACACATGCAAAGAAGGACTGGGAGGAGTCCTCAGTCATAATGAGTTTGTAATATGTTATGAGTCTAGGAAACTGAAGGATCATGAAAATAACTACACAACTCATGATTTGGAGTTGGCAACCATAGTGCACGCTCTGAGGAAATGGAGGCACTACCTCATGGGAAGGAGGTTCGAACTGAGGACAAACCATAACGGTCTGAAGTATTTGTTTGATCAACCAACCTTATATGCTAGGCAGAGTAGATGGTTGGAATTCCTTTGTTAGTACGACTTTGATATCAAGCTTATCAAAGGAAAGGAGAACAAAGTGGTTGATGCACTCAGCAGAAGAGTGCATAAATTACATGTTACGACCATTAGCATGTATCAAACTGATATTAAAGGAAGAATTCTGGAAGCTGCAAATGCAGATTTGCAGTACATGGAATTGGTAGCAAAGCTACAGCAAGGTGAGATGCTACAGAAAGTGGAAGATTATAAATTGGAAATTGATGGGACACTCCTGTACAAAAATAGAATTTATGTACCTAATTTCCAGGAATTGAGAATTATGGTCTTGAAGGAAATGCATAATGTGCCTTATGTTGGGCACCCTGGATATCATAAAACAATGGCAGCAGTCAAGAGCTATTACTTTTGGCTAGGTATGAAGAAGGAGATTGCAGAATACATCGCCAGATGTATGGAGTGTCAGAAGGTCAAGGTTGAGCATAGGCACCCAATAGGGTTGCTACAACCATTGCCCATTCTTGAGTGGAATTGGAAAGTGGTGACAATGGATTTCATCACATGATTACCTAGAACAAACAAGTAGCATGATTCCATCATGGTGGTGGTAGATAAGCTTACGAAAACTGCCCATTTTATTCCATTGAAGACCACTCACAAGGAAGCTAATGTTGTTGATCTCTATATGAGGGAAGTAGCATGATTACATGGTATCCCCAAGACAATTGTGTCTGACAGAGACCCGAAATTTAACTCCAAGTTATGGAAGGGGTTATTCAAAGGGTTCGGGACGAATTTGAACTTCAACACTGCTTATCATCCTGAGTCTGATGGGCAGACAGAGAGGGTGAACCAAGTGATATAAGACATGCTAAGGATGTATGTGATGGACAAACCATCTAAATGGGAAAACTACCTACACTTGGTAGAATTTTCCTACAACAATGGGTATCAAGCATCATTGAAGATGAGCCCGTTATAAGCACTTTATGGAAAAAAGTGCAACACCCCGGTAAGCTGGGATAACCCAGCTGATAGAGCAATAGTTGGGCCAAAGTTTCTTAAGGAAATGGAAGAGAAAATGTTGAAGATTAAGCATAATTTAAAGGTTTCCCAAGACAAGCAGAAAATTTATGCTGATAAGAATAGAACCCACATGGAGTTTAAAGTGGGTGATCATGTTTTCTTGAAAGTGAAAGCCAACAGAAGTTCCCTGAAGTTGGGAAACTATTCCAAGTTGTCATCCATATATTGTCGGCCATTTGAAATCCTAGAAAGGATTGGACCAGTTGCATATATGCTTGCATTGCCTACATCCATGACTGTACATAATGTGTTTCATGTTTCATTGCTTAATAAATATACACCTGATGCTAATCATGTTATTGCTTGGAATGTGATTTAGGTGGAGCAAGAAGGCGTCTTACAAGTGCATCCGGTGTGCATATTGGACCAAAAGAGAAAATGGCTCCGTAATCGATCCATAGGGCTTGTAAAGGTCCATTGGACCTGGTACGGTTCTAAGGACGTGACATGGGAGCATGAGGATGCTATTCGGGAAGAATATCCACATCTTTTTGAAGATGTTGAAAATCTTGTTGATGCTGTGTAAATAAGTTGCACTAAGGATAGTGCAAAAATAAGGGGAGGGGATTGTAATACCCCAAGGACGAGCCCCAGTTGTATCTATGAATTGTAACATGTTTTGTAGGCTGGTGAGCCAAACAATTATAAGCTATGGGATTATGTGTTTATTAGGCCGGAAAGCCTAGGTATTAAGGCCATGAGCCTGATTTTGTATATGTAACTATGCAGATCATTAATAAAATGTAAACAACGATGCATGTAGACCGACCATGAAGAAAGAGTATGGGGGACTAAGCTCCACTAGGTAGGGTAAGGGAGGGGGGCTAAGTGTCTAGGCCTAGGGGCTAAGCTAGAAGTGCTTACCTATAAGGGAATAATATATTCCCAAAGGCTATGGTTGACTTAAGCCATGTTGTCCTAAGTTCTTGGGAAAAAGGGAACAAGTGCTAAGTGGAACTCATGTGGCTTTAGGAAGACATGTGTCAACCTAGGCGCATGCAGTTTATAGCTGAGGAAGCCAGTTCGTTGGGGGTTTTCTTCCTAGTCAGGCGTTTCTTCCCATCCTTGCATCTGGACTAGTTTTGAGTTTCCTCACGACCTTTATGTTTCTCTGGAGGTCTGTCACCTTCCCGATTGACCATGGATTCACGCATTGCACCAGTTCTCCATCATCATCACCTCTGTACCTAGCACGCACCTTTGGAATCCGACAGTAGTACTTGAGTTGTCTCGTGTGTCTCCGGTGAAGCCCGACGCATTTGTATTCGCCTGAGCCGTGCTGTGTCTTAGCGTTAGGCTATTGCCATTTTCGGTGTCCATAATTGTTTCTTGTTGTTGTTGTCACCCGTATGTTAGTTGAACGTTGTTGCATTATTTCTTAGGAGCTGAATTGAAGAAGTAGGTTGTCAGGCCTGTGAGCAACTCTCCTAGGTGAGAGAGTTTGTTGGGAAGTGAGTTCTCCTGGAAGGGAGTCCCGTAGCAGCTACAGTACTATGAGACTTCTGGTCTAGTTTGTTGTTGAAGCCCAAGGTAAGGGAGGTGTACTAGCCGATGGACTTGTATTAATGAAGGTGTACCCTCCTAGGGTGGAGCAGACGTGTGGGGAATGAGGGTCTGTGGTTTGTGGGCATAACTGGCTCATGGGATAAAATATCCTTCCTATTGTTCTGTGCAATTTCCTCGTTGTCCTTGCCAAGCCTATAATTCCCTTGCTCGGTGGAGTTTAGTCCCAGCTCGAGGGTGACCCACTGCTGAGTGTGATGAGCAGTGTGGTCTAAGGTTGGGAGGTTCGTAGAAGGTCTGCACGCAGTTGGTGGTTTTACTCCAATTAAAAGATAAGTATCATTTCCATGCTTAATTATGTATGTTATGCATGTCTGTGTTTCTTTAAATGTATCATGGGTTCCGTTGCATGTGGACTTATTGTCAATTCCATTTGAATCTATATGGTAGCAGTAACTTTGTGTTAATTGTTTTAAGATTCATTAAAATGCATGTCATATATATATATATATATATATATATATATATATATATATATAT
>ML800709.1:172785-186777 GCA_009831015.1 Picea engelmannii
TCTCCCCCTTTTCTTCACCGTGCTTGCTCCCTAGAGCATAACCTGTGATTCTGCCCATGAACTCTCGGGTCTCTCTCTGGCCCTCTGCAATATCCTGTAAGGATTTCATAAGCCCTTTGAACAAACCATCCTCTCTATCCTCTGGCAAATTTTCATTTTTCCCTGGAGTACCCTCCATCTCTTCTTCTCTGCCCTCTACGCTTTTGTACCTCCTGCGCCTATAAGTGATGTTATGTATCCCTTCCTCAGACATCAATGTCGCCCACAGCTGGCCAAGATCATGCTCTGATACCACTGAAATATTCTAAGCTGTAAAAATGAAGAAAAACCTCCAAATTCTGATGTTGGACTTTTGTCAAACAGTTTGCATGTTTATGAGATTATGGTTGTAGATGAAATTTTGATTGGACAGCGATATAATTCTTGGTTTTGTTGGCTATTTAGTGGTTTCCTAAACCCTTATAACTCCCCAATGAAGTGCCAATGGTCATATTTTAAATTTAAGTGAAACCCACAAAATTATTGAAGCAAACATTCATATTTAAATGGAAAAACGAGCTAAGCATTGACTGTATTTTATTAGTAGATCTTGCTGAGTCAATAGCAACCACAATGAGGTAGGAATACCTCTCAACAACAATGTGAATGACTGTTGTAGCACGCTGGAACACCCACAACCCACGCAACCATAGAAAATGATCAAACTGTCCCTCCACGAGTTGACTAGAGGATGCACTCTTGGTGATTGTTGGTTCGCTGTTTGGCTGAAGTGTTATGGCCGTCCAACCTCCAACAATAATCCTCTATAATTTATACACGACCAACAAGGTGAGAATAACCATCAGCAGGGTCACTCCTTCCCTCACACACAACAACAAAGCGTGACACTCAGCCAAGGAAGAGGGTATGCGGCTAGCTCCCAATAAACAAGCAACAACCAAGCAAATCGACCAGCAGCCTCCTTGCTAGACACCCTCACACAGCCAATGAAGAACGCTCAGCCTGTGGAAGAGGGATACATGTTCCACACCAAGGAAACACACAGTCACAAGGGGTATGCGCCCAACTATGAGGGAACTCGTCCCACAAGAAGCAACGCGACCCACAGCTAGCAAACTCGCCTCAAATTCACCATACGCAGAAGAACAATAGATGATGCATCCAACTCAATGAGGAAACACTCAACCTCCACTATTGCCAAGAGAATTATGCCCTCTTTCTGCTCAGATCAAGAAAATGAAGTAGTCTCCAATAAACTTCTTCGAATCATTAATACCAAACCCCTGCAAATGAGAACCCTGGATGGCTTCTCCAATTCCTTGGCTTGGGCAGATGGTTTCACTGTCGAATCCGAGATTCCAAGGCTAGGGCAGATAGTTTCACTGTCGAATCCGAGGTGCCGAATGGGTTTCCAGCTGAAACCCTCATTTTCTCACCGAGCCCTTCTCCAAAACTCAATTTTAAAAATGAATAGTCGATAATCCCTTTTCCCCCTCAATCGTCCTTTTATTCATTCACTTGTCCTTTTCCTCCATTAAAATATTCATTTAATTATTAATTGGAGAGAGATACCCTCAAAGAGGGGTTTATTAATGATAAACTCACTTTTCCTAAGTTTCACTTTATAATTTGAAAGTGACTTTACCAGTATCGTTTCCCCAGCTCATCTGTCTAATGGTTTACGGGAAACTGTGTAAATCACCACGGTATTCCAACTGCCTAGGAAAAATGGGACATTACAGGATGTTACAAGAAAGGTCGAGTTCAGAGCACCTGCCACCTTCCCTTTGAGTCTAGTGTCCTCCACAAGTTCTAGGAGGTCCAGGCCAACCAAATCAAAGAAATGCAGATAAAATTCTACCGTCCAGCCATCAGGGTCTGGACTTTTATCCTTGGAGAAGGATTTTAAAGCAACCAAAATCTCTGAAAGTGAGCAAGGGTTGTCAAGTGTCAGTGAATCATCCGCTGTTACAGAATGAGGAAAGATTCCTACCACTGTGACTGAGGTCTGTAAATTTTTAGTGGGCTTTGCTTCAAAGAAAGGTTTAAAATGTTTATCAACAACTAACTTTATATCTTGATGTCCTCTATGGCGAATACCTTTTGCATCTACAATTTCCCAAATGTGATTTTTACTTCTGCATGAGCTAGAAAAATTATGAAAAAATTTGGTGTTAAGATCACCACTCTTAATCCAATTTGTCCTACAACGATATCTCCAGGTAGCTTCTTCTTTGAGGAGGAGCTGGTTTCTTTCAGTTTCAAGGCCATTTAAAACTTCACTGTTGTCTTCAAATACCCCCGCCCGGACATCTGCAAGTTGGAAAGTATGTAAATCTGTTTCAATATCTATTAGTCTTTGACTGTTGTGTTTCTTGAGTATGGCTGCCCAAATTTTTATACAGGCTTTTAGGCTCTTAAGCTTACATACAAGACAGTGCTGAATATAGGGCTCAAAAAGATAAGAAGGATCATTCCACACTTCAACGACTATGGAAGAGAAATCAACTTCTAGGAGCCATCCCAAGTTAAATTTGAAGGGATATGCGATCTTGTGGGTGGATGAGTCCAAGTGCAAGAAAATCGGAGCATGGTCTGAAAAGAAAGGGGAATCTACCCAAGTGCGGATTCTATCCTCTGTGGTGATTAAATGTTCGAAAATGAGGAAACGATCAAGTCTTCTGGTGATAGATTCTGATCCCAACCACCCATTTCACCAAGTGGGTACTAAGAAGTCTGGATCATAGTATACCAAATTGTGAGTTAAGAACAAGGAAGTGAAATAATCTGCCAGAGCGTCCTGGGTAGCAGATACACCCCAAATTTCCCTTACGGAGGTAGTGAGATTCATATCCCCCGTTATGATAAGGTTTTCGAGGTCAAGTAGACCTCGAGCTTCTACCTTATTCTAGAAAGTTTGTTTGTCAGTGCAGGGGCCATAGATATTGAGTAAATGAATCCTTTTGTTGTTGAAACAACAAGTACCAGATAACAATATGCCTCCACATCAAAGAAATGGAGATAGATCAAATTTGGTGGGGTCCCAAGCCACAACCAATCCCCTAGAGGTGCCAAGAGAGATAACAGTGCAGATGTGCCAATTTGAGTGGAAACGATTAAAAAAGAGTTTGGCCTTTTTGTTGTCAACCAGAGTTTCCTGTAGAAAAATGATTTCCGGAGATGAAAGTGAGAGAAGTCTTCTGAAGGAGGAAACTTTTAGGAGGCCCCCCACTCCTCTGATGTTGAGGGAGAGCAAGATCATGGATTTTCTCTTGCTAGGGCTTTCATGCCTCTAAGCGCCCCAATATTAGTAAGAGATTGTGAAGTAACCGCAGAAACAGATGAAGAAGAACCCTCCTTTCGATGGGCACTGCGAGTTTTAATTGGTAAGTGTTCAAACCCATGCCCTTTGGTCCAGGTGTAGTCTTTTTCTGAAAAGTTTAACATGTTCTCAGATGGTTCCAAAAATGTTAATTATTAATTAAACATAATTTAGAATTTAGTATTAATTAAATATAATTGTTAATTGAACACAATTTAAATGTGTATTTTCCCTCTATCATCATGTGTTCATTGGACTTAACTTGAAGGTGAGTTTTTATTAAGTGTTTTTTTCAAAATTAATAAATTATAACCATCATCATGTGTTCATTGGACTTACCTTGAAGGTGAGTTTTTATTAAGTGTTTTTTTCAAAATTAATAAATTATGACCAACTTTTATTGAGTTGATTGTTAATTGGAATTCGCTTCACATGGGATTGAACTCTTTCTTTTCTTTTTTTTTTTCAATTTTATTCTATAGTTGTTATGTTTCTTCCGTAAACCATTGAAATGTTGTTCTTATTGGATAGTATGTCTTTTAACACATAATTAGATTTTTTTATATGTGTTTTGGATGGTTTTTATATTTTGTTAATTTGAAGAATTTGTGGGATTGTATTATCTTTACTTAGGGTTGCGAGACTATAATGTACAAATTAGAACTTTTTGTGCATTGATTTCTTAAATCTTTCTATACAATTATTCAACATTTAAAATTTATGAAAATTTTCAACTACGATGGATGTGGATAAATATATTTATTTGAACTTATATAGTTGTTTGTGTTTTAAGCAATAACATTAATATTTTATTGTAATTGTGTATATAACAACCATGTAATAATGGAATAAGTCATAGTTTAAACGTTCTACGAAATGATTTTTTTTTGGGATTTTTGTCTGAAATTCGGCGAGAATTTGTTAAATCCACAGATTTAAGTGATTATTTCTGTGTAATCCGAGTGTCTCAGAGGTTTTTCAGCATGCTAAATCCATTTCTGCATTCAGAAATGGATTTTAAACAACAAAAAATAATGATTTCGTGCAAATTTATACCATCGAATTCCAGCAAAAGAAAAAAAAAATCATTTCATAGAACAATTAGACAACACTATGGAATAATGTCAACATAATGATACAGATAAGCTCCACATAACATATGCCCATGAAGCAAAATCATATCCACAACATACAAAATACGAGTAAAAATGACACAACTCCAAATACAAAATAAACTACATTTTACCTTGACTACAATTTATGTAATGACACATCCAATATTATATGAGCATGTATAAGTAATGTACTATAACAATTAAAAACGAGTACTAATATAAGTTATTTCCTATTGTTGCATGCAAGGGTGTAGATCGACCGATAAGTGTCGTGTTAATGAAGGAAATACGTAAAAGAGGTCTCAAGTTTGATTCTCACCCCGACTTACCCGTGCCCCATACTTACGAGCTGTGTAGACACACTTGGAGATTATAGTGATAGCAAACATAAATCGACCGTATTACGCAAGTAAAAGAATCGCCTAAATAACTGATTCCGTCAGCAAAAAAAAGTTATGTCTTATTACTACAATGGGATGTGGGAATTGTATATAACCATGCATCTTCAACAATTATAATTTTATATTATATAAATATTTCATTTGCATGTAAATGTATATCAAATAACTTTGACGTCAATTGAGAAGATATAGAAAAAATTTACCCATTAACGACACTTAAGTCAAATTAACTAAAGTCAAATTAATAAGATATGTTGATTAAGTTATAGCCTATATTGAAGGTGGAACCTTTATTGTGTTATCTAACCCTTATGAGTTCAAGGGTGCGAAAAAATTGCATACAAATAAAGATGATGGAATTTAAGCTTAATTTGAATTGGTTAAGATGGAATTGTCTTCACAAATGTGTTCGATCATTCAAGGTTTCTTGTTAATTAACATGGTGATGAAAGATTGTACTATATTTGCACTCTCAACCATCAACATTGTATAAAAATAAATCCATACTTCCTTTTGAGAGTAGAGCTAGAGCCATACCAACAATATATTCGACATATTTGTGATTATAATGTAATCTATGTTAATTGTAATTATAGTGTGTTGATATGTCTCTGTATTTGTAAATGGTTTGTTTTATATCATATTTAAATGTCTTTTATTTAAGTGTGAATATGATAAATTGGTTTGTTTGATAATACATTTAAATGTTTTTTTTCTTTAATGTAAATATGATAAATTTTGTTATTTGAGTGTGTAGCTTTTCACACTTAGTTATAATGTGTTTAAATTTTTTGGTAAACTATGTGTAAATTTATGAAATGTTTGGCATTTCGAGTGGACAATCGACACATCATCAGGGACAAATAAAGTTGTAATAGTGATGAAAAGAGCACTAATAAAAAGATTCAAAGAATGCAAATAGTAGCTAATCGTTGGGAATAATACTAAAATAGATAGATATTCGTTAGAAATTATTAAAAATGAATATTTAATAGATATTTGTTGACCATTGACCATTTTGTTATTATCACACTTATAGTAATCAATGATTTATTTCAATATTATGTTTACTATGATACATATTTTACTAATTTGTTTGGTTATTCACACATTAGAGAGCAAAATCATAGTGTTCGTATAACATCAATAACATTGGTTTTATTGTCAAATAGAGCACTATTTTATTTAGTTGTTTACAATCTCTACTTTTTTTGCATAACTAACCATCGTTAAAAGAGTTCAAAGCAATGACAAAGGTTTGATCATTGACAAAAATTTAAAGTAGTGGTACAAATACATTATCACTAACCAACTCTATAATAATATCCTAAAACTTTGAATCAAACATTGGCAAGCATCGATGTTGGCCTAAGGAGCATAAAAAAGACATCAAGCATTGTATACAATCACATGCCCCAAATCCTTGATCGCCAGAGAAAGGTAAGAAATTGCAGAGAATCTTGACGTTGTCTTAACACAATTACAAATTGTAGAAGAAAAGTTAGAGCATAACCTAATCAAGTTGGAGGAATGAAAAGAAATTACACCCAATACTCTAACTTCCTTATCACTCATCAAGAAAAATCCTAGCATCTTGCCACTGATCATTGTAATCATAGCTCTATCAATCACAACAATTAGAGCAATGGTTGTTTCGTAGATTATACCAATGGTATAATTCACAACTCAAAGTTCACATTCCTTTATTTAAGTTTCCAAAATTTGATGAGAAAATTGGTACCAATTGGATACTTGAGCTTACAAGAATATTTTCCAATATACTTTTATAAAAATGTTTGATAATGCACAAAAGCACTATTACTTCAACACCATCTTACATGACAAATCCCTAGTCTAGCATATGAGCCATACAAATATCAACACCTTTGTTGATTTGGAAGCCTATTTTTTACAAGAATTTTCACCTATTGTTAATGTTAGATGAGAGTACATCAATGGAAGAAAATCAAAAGGCTACCAGGTGAATCTATTAATGATTTGAACAAGGGATTTTGAGAGACTAGCTAAAAGAGCACAACACCTTTACTATAAGTGTAAAAAATCAAAAGGCTAACATAGTTCATTTTTCGTGTTGTCTATCTTTAATCATTTAACTCAAACTTGAAAGTTATAAAGTTCTTTCGAGGAAAATCCCCTACAGTAGTGAGCTTACTGCAACGTACCAATGACCATATAAGCAGTACATTCCATACATAATACCAAACTAAGATGTAATAACTGAATTTCAAATAAATAACTAACAATTGGAAGTAAGAGGAAAATCGACTCACCGGGATCTCAACGTTCAATGTCGTTCCCGATAGATGGACCCCTTTCACTCCTTCCTAATGGTCTCTCTACAACCTACAGTAACCTTGAACAAGTATATCTATAGAGAAAGGTAGTTATAATAATAACTACATGTTAGTTCTATGAAAAATAACGGAAAATATCGAAGCAATTAGTATTCTACTGAAATGTATACAAAATCATTGCAAATATGAACAATAATAACACAATACACTTCGAAGGAATGCATTTTTTTGTATTATTAATGAACAACAAGGTAGTTACAACTTTTACCTGTCCTATGCGGTGCTTCCCTGTCAAAAGAGATCCTAGATTCCACCACCTTGGCTCCTGCTATAAGGATGGTCCTGACACTAAAGTCACCACAGGCCCAAAGAGAGTATAAAGGAACACTCTTGGCAAGATAGGTTGGTGATCAAAAGGAGGTTGGAAACAAGGGTTTCCAAGTCAAGAAACCAACAACAACGGGGATATAATGGGCTTACAGACTCGATGATATTATCCAGATAAGTGTTTGCTTGAATGTGCAAAGTATCATTACCTTTATCCATGAGGCAAATGCTCATTTTATGCGGTCTCTAGCTGGTTAGAGACAATTAAGTATGGGAAAAAGGAGTTAGGAAACTAACCAATCCTATGACTCGTCATTAATTTGTCATACTTATATTTTTTTGAGCACTTATTAGCATGTACGTAGGTGTCCCTTAAGTAGCTTGCATGTACGCGGGTTGCATAGTTGTGAGGGAGCGTAATCCTCCAAAATATTGTTTTTTAGAAGGACTTAAGGAGGTATGGGGAACAATTGTTTGTAAGGAGGATAGGGATAAGGCCAAAAGAGCATCAATGCTTCAGAGGTGGTAATTAACGCTATAACATAAAGACTCACTAATCCAAGTTTCAGAGAATGTGGATATCGACACTGAGAAGCAACCTTGTATTTATATTCATGATCTAGTAATGGAGCATAAAATGGCTTATTCGAGAATCAAAATTTGATGTGCTCCAAATTGCAAAAATATGAGATTCCAATAGAATAGAACCAATATAAAAGAGATATCATGAAATATCCATAAAATAGCTTCAATATTATAAAATAATCCCAATATCATCACTTATGTGCAAAATAAAAAATGTGTGGGGAAGCATACTACTTTCAAAGTGATGGGCCACAGATTGTTTTCCTTAGAAAGGTAAGCATGGGGCACTCTATGACCCAAAATAGGTATACAATGTCTTTAACCCAAAAAATCATGAAATATGTAAGAATTCATTACCTATTGATCACCAATAATGAGAGACGAGTCACTTGTTTATAGGAGAAAGGATTATTAATGCCATAAAGCATGGTTAACATAGACAACCATAATATATATCAACATGGATGACCACATAAAATGATCTCAATAACCCATTACATTGACTTAATATGGCCCAACTAGACCTTGTGGACCCTTAGAACCCAATGGAAGAATCATCTTATATATTTTACATGTTGTATGTCATGCCAAGGAACACATCATTCCCTCCCTCCTTATGATCTCTACTCTTGAAGAATTATAGGATGTGAAGTAGTAAGAATTCATTAGATTTGCACACTCTCCGTTGGCGCTAGGCAGTGTCATTGTTTCAGTACAGGCTTGCATGCACACTGACCTTCTTAACATTGGGGGGTTTGAGACCCAAGGTTTGTCCAGAGCGTGTCCAACAAAAACCCCTAAGCATAGGCATATAAATCCTCGACCGAGGCCGAGGAAGGTCTCACCCAAGATGGAGAGAGGATCATAGAGACCATAAGGTCTTGTGTCGGGGATGGAGGATCAAACATAACTAACAGTACTGCAAATGGCGTAGATGTACCTCATATTTGATAATATAACAAGGACTAAGAATTAAAACAATACATGCACAAATGTTACTCATTCATAACAAACACATGATAGAAAATAAATTCCATATCTTTATTATTGGACATATTCCATCATATTATAGATATACATTGTGTTGAATAACTAAGTTGAACAACCATAAGACTTCATCTCATTACTATATAAACAATGGGAATACAACAGTATGTGCCATGCACTAAGCTTTAAGATTCAGACAGATATAAGACACATGAGACTTCTCCATACAACAGATGATTACAATAGGCTAACTCAAAGGTCTAGGACCGATGCATTCATAAATTAACCCACCTACTTTCTGAGCTGATAAATTTCTTTTATATCTCTTTCTGGTGGGGAGCATTGTCCTTCACTGTTTTTCTCCACTCGCTTTTCCGATCTAACGACCTTGCATGCTTCTGGTACCTGCGAGGGCTCCGCATAGGTTCTCTACATCAAGAGAAATCTTAACTACTTTTCCAACTCATCTTATAGTCGCCCCACGTCTTCTTTTGTTACTGGCAACAATCATTTCGAGAGATATCCTAGTGATTATTTTCTCGCTTCCTGCGAGCATCTTCTTGGTTTTTGGTGCAATTGAAAAAACTCAGACCGACGCGTTCAACTGACAAAACTAGGACCGATGTGCCCTTAGCTGGCTTTAGATTTGGCACACTGCTTAACAAAACCTGGTCTGATGCGTGCACTATGGAATTCTTTCACGCATCTCCTTAGGCACTTGAAAAACTGTTGGATGAGCACGCACAACTTTTGTTTGTGACTGTGCATAAAAATGGACCCAAAACTTTGGGTGCCAACAAGCCCCGCTACTATTACCTGGCTCTTCCTCAAGCCAGCCACTTGATAATTAGTGGGGAAAACTTGGAGGAAGAGAAAATCGTTGTTGCGCATGACAATTGTGATTGTGTCCCATTACGTGAGTTGGGACCTTTGTTGGTGCCTATGGTGAACTATGGTTGAGAAGCGCATCTCTCTCAAGAGAGAGCACCATCTGATGCTGATTGTGTTGTTCTAGGGCAGCCAGGACAAGCAAGAAGTCTCAACTGATCGAATTATGGGGGTTCTAGAAGTGGTTACAAGATGTGATGGTAGGGCTATAATGAATGGGAGGACCAAAAAGAACTTGGTCTGGCTTGCTTGGTCCTGGGGAGGAAGTGGTTCAAATGGTGGTAAGGAGGGTGTCGGGTGAGTCCCTGAAGGGTCTTGTCTGAACCACAGGGGCATTACTCAATGAAATTGTGACATAGCACATTCGTCCGTGGGATCATAAAGAATACCCCTAATTTCACTAAATATTGAAAAAAAAACAAAAACTAAAATCCTTTTGTTGACCCACCTCTCAATACATATGTACAATTTTAAAACCCCCTTTTTTTACCAGATATCCTAGGCATCCATTTTTTTCATGGAATTTTTAATACCCCTTTTTATTTCTATCCTTAGTATGTAAACATGACATAACTATTATATGCTCGTAAATCACAAATCACAAAGGTAATTCAAAAATAAGCAAACAAGGGCGTGCCATCTAAGTTGATGTTAAAGCTTAGGTTGGAGTGATATATCTTCATGAGTCACCCAACTCATTCAAATCCATGTGTTTCTTGACCTAGGAGGGTGGTAACCCTTTGTCCATGACTTGCAAAGAGGTATCCTAGTGGGTAGCCATAGGCTTATCAAGTGTTTATAACCAAGTGGCATACTCATGGGATTGTAAGAGCACATGAGACAAATAGTGAGAGATACCTTGTATTTCATCATCTTGGGTGTAGCTTACTACAATTTCTCATTCATACCTTCACTTGCCTTACTTGGTGGATTTCATCATTGCCATTTAGGACATTTGGAAGGCGCCTTCAACCCTTATGGATTGCTTGTGCTTTCTTTTTAGGTCTTAGAATGCTTTTTATTTTCTCTTGCATTAAGAAACTTGTCCCCAAAACCATATTTTGTCACCACTTGAAACATATTTGAAAACCACATTGTTCACCACCTGAGCACTCACATTAGTACCTCCATTGTAAACATTATTTTGGAGAGATATAAACCTAGCACACTTCTTTAAAAAAAACTAGTTAATTGTAATTAAAACCAACAATCACCACTAGATTTGGTTATAAATTTTGGCCAACATTAGTGTCATCAAAACGACATTAGAAATAAGTATATTTCAACATCATCATTGTTGTGTTGGTATTCCTACATCATTTCAGAGGCATGAATCAAAAGTTGTGCTATCAACGCTCTATCAAGCCACGTGGCAACTTCTTCATGACCTCATTTTTTCTTTATGGATGTCAAACTTCCAAGGTCTCCAATTACATGAACCAATTACTTATTCATTTTCTTTCGACAATTTATTGTGCCATTTACCTTTGCTCATAAACCCATGAACCACCACTTCATTTTGTGCCTTCAATTTTTCATCATAATATTACAAACTTCAATCCATCAATGCACAAGATACATTTCTATGCTTATAAGATTGTCAATTGACCAAGAAACCCACACATGACTTCTCATCATCTTGTTTGTTTCCCATCAAAAAATGTATCTATGGCCTCTACTCTACATGTTCTAAATGAATATTGTGACGTCAAACAAATCCTCATAGCTTGTGCATAATATTGGCACTATTTATAACAATAAATCAATCTCATTGTATACTAGAACGTACTCACATACTTCTATATAACATTAATCAAGTATTCATTCTAAACACTCTACATATCTCTCTCAAACACCACCCAAGCGTAGATCATTGCATCTTGCAGATCACATTTCCCTCTTCACATGTCTTGTATCATAAATCCTTCGTTGCATCACAGATACCAATTCTTCAATTGGTTCCATCCCAGTTTATAATTTTGGGGGAAAATAGTTTGGTTCCAAATTCCAATTTAGACTACTTTTCCCAGATATGTGGAATAGATTACTACAAGTGAGGGGGTTCATACAACTTAAGTTGGTTGACATTCAATGCATTACAAATGGCAAGTTGGGGTGCTAAATCCAATTTTTAAGGTGTTCAAACCCATTTTATGAGTGACTATGTGTAAGGACCATACATACCATACCAAACAGGCTTGATCTTGTGATGCTATAGATTTTTGAAGCACTGGTTATCCAAATGGAGCCAAAATCTCTCACCAACATGAATTTATGGTTCAACTCAATGTTGGTCATGTAATGCCTTGTACTTGGCCTATGCTTGTTGAAGGATGGACTCTGCTATGAACCTTGGCCAAGTTCTTCACAAAAGAAGAAACTTTGTCTTGCTCCTTCTACTAGCAGGATATAGATGAAGTAGGGATATCAACTAGAATCTCGTAAGGAGATAAAGGTTGGAAGCTAAAATAGACCTCAAATGGGGTGTGTCCTATAGATACATGAGTGGCTCTATTGAAGTTGTGCTACAATATATGCAATTATTGATCCTATATATATTTTTGTTGATAGTAGATGCAAAGGTCATGAACCAAGGCTTTGTTCAATGCATGATTTTGGCCATCAATTTGCGTGTAATTTGTGGACAAAAAGCAGTAAAGAACTAAAACTAACAAATTAAAAATTCAATAAATGTGCATTGTGAGTACCTCTAATTTTAATCACTTCAATTGATATCCAAGTATAGACAACAACCATTTGTATTTCATATAAAATAAGCCTTCAAAATTTAAGTACAAATTTAACCTTTTTTTTGTGTTACACTATTGAGGATGTGAACCATGTTCCCCCCAAATAAATCACATGTATAATGCAAACAAAACCAACATCGTGGGGATACCCTAAAATATGGAAGCCT
This sequence comes from Picea engelmannii, assembly GCA_009831015.1. Lineage (NCBI taxonomy): Eukaryota > Viridiplantae > Streptophyta > Pinopsida > Pinales > Pinaceae > Picea > Picea engelmannii. The sequence goes on from ML800709.1 coordinate 185,643, forward strand.
AGGATGACTATCCAATGCATGTGTCATGTTTGTGTGCTATTTTCCTTAGTATTCTTTAAACAAATCACAATTCCCAGTTAAAACAAACCTAAAAGTCAGAGATCTACAATGAGTTTCCATGCATGTGCTGCTTTGCCCGATGCTTTTCTAAACAATTATTTATGAATCAATCTTGGCAAATAATTTTTGAGAAACACCTGACATATATCAAAACAATATGACAAAAGCTGGATTATACCCAAAATACTATAATTTTAAGAAATTAAAATCTCAAAAATTTAGCATGCACAATAGCCCATGGCCTGCTATGCATGCCAAATTAGCATGCACAATAGGCCAAGGGATGATGTGCATGCCAATTTGGCATGCAAAAAATTGCCATGCACAACAGGCCAAGGGTTGTTGTGCATGCCAATTTGGCATGCATAGTAGGCGAAGGGCTGCTATGGATGGCAATGCACAATAGGCCAAGGGTTTTTATGGATGGTAATGCACAATAGGCCAAGGATATTGTGCATGCCAATTTTGGCATGCACAACAACCCTTGGTTTGTTGTGCATGCCAAATTGACATGCACGGAAATCCATGGCTTGTTTTGCTTGCCAAATTGGCATGCACAACAACCAATGGGCTGTTGTGCATGAAACTAAGACAAAGTTGTTGATTAAAAACCCAAAACATAAAATGTTATTTGGGTTGTTGTGCATAAAACTAAGACAAAGTTGTTGATAAAAATCCCAAAAAATAAAATGTTATTTGCTTGTATAAGTTCCATGCTAGAGAAGGCTTGTTGTTTTATTCTTGAATTAATATCATTGAAATCAGAATAAGGTTGTTCTTCCTTAGCCAAACCTCAACATAGTTTCATAAATTCTCTATCAGACTAGGCAACAAATACATAAACAAAACAAAAAAAATTGTATAGAGTAAAGCCTCACACAATCACAAATACAAAAAACTTAAAAATGTATGTATCACTAGTAAGTAGTAAGAAAAAATTTCCATATAAGATTGATAATGATTCAAACCACATTATAACAAACTAGGAAGGACAAAATTGTTGATTTTTCAATAATTTAGGTTAAGCATGAAGTTCATTCCATTTTATCATTTAACCATAACCATAAATGTTGCA
>ML800710.1:2114-13811 GCA_009831015.1 Picea engelmannii
AAATCTAATTAATAATATAAAAAACATTAAAAAGTTTTACCTTTTTTTATTTAGTTTTACAATTTATATGATTTAATCTTATTTAGTTTTAAATCATTATTATTTTTATTATGAATTTTCAAATCCACCAAAGACAAAGACTAAGTTTCCTTGCAACACTTGTTAATATATATAATTGCATTCACGTAACTTTTTCATTATTAATGTTTACTTTGAAATTGGAGCATCGTACTTTCCTCTTACATCCGTACCCATATAAAACTTTGAAAATTCAAAATTGCGAGTAGGTTCTGCTTAAAAATCAACATTCAACGAAATACAAAAGGACTTCGTCTCAATCAGGGACGTTTTTTTTGTTTTTAGACTTATTTGACACGTGGATCCACACGTCATTACTGGTATAAAAAATCTCAACCCGTCATAAATTTTAGGTGCTTAGTTTATTATAGTGTGTCATCTACCTAGGTCTAAGTGAACACGGGTTGGGAAAGGGTTTGTTGGAGGATTAAATATAACAATAAACAAAATTTAATTAGTTTTAGACTCTCAATCCTTGAAATTTAATTAGTCCATAATCTTAGTTCACATAAACTGTTAATAGTTAATTGAATATCCATTCACTGATAAACAATTTGACACTCATGAATTTGGGGTAAAAATAAAATAACAGGTATGAAAAACAAATGACCATCATCAAAATTTCACTTGACAGGTAAGATAAATTTGAAATTTTAACCCGAACTACCCACTAATCACCCAATGCTAACGTCATGGATGACATTCAAGTACATACTTTCCAATTCACAATAAAAGACAAAGAAAAAGACAAGCTTCAGTTTTGAAATTTCCAAGAAGCTATTTTTAGTAAAAGACAAGTTTCTCTTTTTAGTAAAAGACAAGTTTTAGTTTTGAAATTTCCAACAAGTAATTTTTAATAAAAGACAAAGGAGACTTTTATTTGTCATTGAACAAAACTATTAATAGTATCCCAAAGAATAGATATGATAGGAATTTTGTGTTGAAATTTAAAATAAAAAATTAAATAGTAATAAGAAATTTGTGTTTATTATGATAATGATAGTGGTTAGATTGCACTAAGATCAAATTAAATGGAAGTTAATTATTATTATCAATATCAAAATAAACATAAATTTCTTATAATTAAATTAAATTATTATTGTTAAGTTAAAAATAGATATGGTAGATTTTTTGTGTTGAAATTTTTTAAGAACTATTTTAAATAAAGATAAGAAATTTATATTTATTATGATAATGATAATGACGATGGTTAAGTAGACTTTAACCATCATCACCATCCTTATCATAAGATTTTAACCATCATCATCATTATCATAATAAATATAAATTTCCTATTACTAAATTATTAATACCAAGTCAAAAATAGATATGGTAGAATTTTTGTGTTGATATGATAGATATTAAACTTTAAGAAAAATAAAGAATCTTTAAAATTTTATTTTCGTATTAAAAAAAAATTAACCAATATTTTTAATCACCATAATTTTGTTCAGTTGAAATATTAAAAATAAAAATAAAAAAATTAATAAAAAAACATTGTTTTTCACAATGTTATAAATATAATAAAATATTTTATCTACATAGTCTTTTTTAAGATTATATTTTTAAACAATTGTTATATTTTATTTGACTTGTTTTAATTTCCTTGTGATTGGGTAAGGCTATTCATTTGTTTTTGTTTTTATTGTTATTAATGTTATAAGAAAAATATCCACATTTTATTTTATTTTTTTAACAGAAACGGTTATATTTATAAAAGATCGTCGGCCTTGCCTGAAAAAAGTACATAGAGATAGATTCTGATTTATCTTATTGGATTGCAAGTTCACTTTCCTATGTTTCCAGTTTTCCAAATAAACTACATTCCATGATTCATTACATGAATAATTTCGAACAGATTGACGGCCTAATAATTGACTAAAGGAGCACTTGGTTATTTTTTCTTTCCGGATCGACTTCTGGTCATCATTGGTTGTATATCTGGTGGTGTCTTTTTCCTCTTCTCAACTGTTGTCCATCCTTCTTTGGCAGGTATTGTTGTTGTTGTTGATTCAATTATCCCCTTATTTTCGGGACTTGCTTTCTTTGGGGATATCAATGTTGCTTCATCTTTTTCGTCTTTATCGGCCTCGTCTGCCCAGCTTGAAGGAGGTGGGGGGCTGAAGAGTACCTTGCTTTCTATTCTTGTATCTGGAGTGTCTGAAGCCTTGATACTTTCTATTCCCGGATCAAGGGGAGCTGAAGCTTTATTCTTCGATTGAGGGGCATTCTTGGAATGATTCAGAGATGTCTCCTGAGTAGGCGTGCCTTTGGAATCAAGGCTCAGAGGGTCTGATTCTAGAGAAGATTTTCGGATGTTTGTAATAATTAGTTGATGATCTTCATTGGAGCCTTCCCACCATGTTGATTTGCGATGTTGCTTTCCCGCTTTCCTATTCCCCTTTGTGCATTGAGCTGYTRTGTGCCCTRTTTCGAAACAAGCCCTGCAACGCAATGAGATTCTTTCATAGTCTAGCTTTTGGGTCCAGGTGTAGTTTTTGCAACCCAAAATAATTTCTGCTGGAAACCCTTTGCTAAAATCCATTTCCACACAGATTCTGGCATATGAAGTGGTGCTATGAATTCTTGTTTCTTTACTTGCAAAATAATACTTTCCTAATGCAGATCCAATATTTCGAAGAGAAGATTCGCCCCAGAAATGCAAGGGAAGATTCGGAAGTCTGACCCAAACTGGAGCAGAAGAAAGAACAGTATTCAGAGGATTGAAGCAAGGAGTCCAAACCATCATGCACAACCCTGAGTTTCCCCAAAACCAAGGGCAAGAGGCTAGGATCAAATCCCGATCTGCTGCCAGATCAAACTCTGCAATGAAGAAACCCTTCGAGCAGGGGTGAATGAACAGATCCTCCTTGATGAGAGGTTTCCATTGGGCTGAGATCCAGCCATTGAGATCCACAAGCCGTGGCCAAAGTCCATTGAACCGGCAGATTAAAGCATTTTCCCGGAAGTAATCTTCCTCGTCTTCAGCTTCCTGACCCATGAGAAGAGAAATCGTTGGAGCTTCTTTAACCGAGCACGAGGCAGAAGGGAAGGAGCGGACTGAAGTTGTTGATTTAACAGCCTCACTGTAGGAGGATGGAACGCTACCCGGAGGGTCGGGGCCGAGAGGAGCCGCGCGTGTCTGAGCAGCTGCAGAACCGAGTTGGGCAGCTCCGATGCGACCTGGTCCAATGTGGGAGAGAGCCGCCATTGAAGAGGGGCGTGCGATCATTGGAGAAAGAGCAGTTGCGGCCAAGAGGCCGAGCTGCAGAAAGGAGGCGGTTAGGGTTTAACCCTGGCCGCAGAATCGCCGTGAGCCCGAGCAGACCGATTTTCCCAAAGAGTTCCTCAAACAATTCTATTATAACTATACAAATCTCTTTTTCTTTTAAATTGAAGGACATGGGGGTGGGCTTTGATCCACTTATGTGTGCACGGGTCACGGTACCATTTAATATGGTATCTTTGGGTGCAACCACACGTTCGACCACTACCTCAAATCCACATTTTATTTTTAAAGAATGCATATTTTCACAATTTCTCATAATGTTGATTTTGTAATTCTGGAAATAAATTGTGTATGGAGATTTTGAAACCTTTAGAGTGAACACTCCACCCATCATTAAAGACTATTGAAACAATAAGTATGAAAAGAGTATTGAGGTAGAGATAGGAGTTATAAATTAGTAGTTATGAAAAAAAAAGAATTATTTTGTTATTATTAATAAGGTAAAATAGTATAATTTTAATTTATTTGTAAAAGATTTATATCATTTAAACTTAAAAATTAAATAAATTAAAGAAAATATTTTGTATTATAAAGATATATTTAAAAAAATAAATTATCTATTTATTTATTTAATTTTTTATTAACATTTTTTTTGTTATTATAGGAATAAAAACTATTAAAAAAAATAAAATATATATATTTACTTATTAACTATGTTTTGAATAAAATGAATCATAAAAAACATTTTATATATATAAGGGTTATCTTAACGTTGTCCATTGAATATAATTTCTATGTTTAGGAAGAATGATTATTATCCTCTCCACCTAAATTCAATTCCTTGTAAATGACATGAATATTCTTAATAGATTTTTAAAACATTGACCAATCATTATTATTATTATTATTATTATTAGTTCCTGCCAAAGGCTTGGGACTATAGCAATGAGTTGCCCTTTGACTATGTATTAGTTTATTGTTGACTTTAAATTTATGTGCTATACACAATGTGTAACTTTGGAAATCAATATATGTATTTTTTTTAATAATAATAATAAAAATAAAATAAAATTTAATTGGTTAATATCTTTGAAGTGTTATTGCAGGCTTCACGTCATTCAATGTATAAAATTGATTACACAATTTAATGAATTGACAGTTGACAAGAAATAAAGGAAGCATGCTATTTACTTGTATTTATTAGAACCTTGCAAAAATCGTATCTCTTATTATTATATGGCATACTATTTATTAAAACCCTACAAAAATCTTATCTCTTATTATTATTATATGGCATACAAAAATCTTATCTCTTATCTCTTATCTCTGTGGTATTGGATTGAGTTGGTTCCTAGTTGGTTCGATACTGATCCTAGGCATGGAATTTTTTTTTTTTATTTCTCACTATAATTTTATTTAAATTTATATTTCATGATTTTTAAACATTTAAATCATATTGTATAATACAAGAAACATTGAAATGTTTTATGTTTTTCAATTATTACAAATACAACTAATTATATAAAAAATATTAAAATGTTTTTTCCTTTTTGATTATATAATTTAGTCTTATTTTAATTTTAAACCATTATTTTATCAATTTTCAAATCTAATTAATAATATAAAAAACATTAAAAAGTTTTACCTTTTTTTATTTAGTTTTACAATTTATATGATTTAATCTTATTTAGTTTTAAATCATTATTATTTTTATTATGAATTTTCAAATCCACCAAAGACAAAGACTACTTTGTCTTGCAACACTTGTTAATATATATAATTGCATTCACATAATTTTTTCATTATTAATGTTTACTTTGAAATTGGAGCATCGTACTTTCCTCTTACATCCTTACCCATATAAAATTTTGAAAATTCAAAGTTGCGAGTAGGTTCTGCTTAAAAATCAACATTCAACGAAATACAAAAGGACTTCGTCTCAATCAGGGGTGGAGTCAAAATTTATTGGTATAAAAAATCTCAACCCGTCATAAATTTTAGGTGCTTAGTTTATTATAGTGTGTCATCTACCTAGGTCTAAGTGAATACAGGTTGGGAAAGGGTTTGTTGGAGGATTAAATATAACAATAAACAAAATTTAATTAGTTTTAGACTCTCAATCCTTGAAATTTAATTAGTCCATAATCTTAGTTCACATAAACTGTTAATAGTTAATTGAATATCCATTCACTGTTAATAGTTAATTGAATATCCATTCATTGATAAACAATTTGACACTCATGAATTTGGGGTAAAAATAAAATAACAGGTATGAAAAACAAATGACCATCATCAAAATTTCACTTGACACGTAAGATAAATTTGAAATTTCAACCCGGACTACGCACTAATCACCCAATGCTAACGTCATGGATGACCTTCAAGTACATACTTTCCAATTCACAATACAGGAAATAGCTCAATGTTTAAATATTATTCACAATGTTTAAATATTTTTCAAAATCCTTTTTCTTTACGGCCAATGTTTAAATATTTTTAAATTGATTTTTTTAAATTAATTTTATGTTTTTTAAATGTTTTTTTTTAACTTAATTATACAATTATCATTATAGATAATTTGCATATTTTACTTTTTCATATGATGTGGGTAACTTTTCACTAAAACTTATTTTATTTTCTTGTTAATGTTTAAATATTTTTCAATATCCTTATTGTTTACAGTCAATGCTGCGGCTGGTATATATATCGTCGGATTGTCTTGATATATACCACCAGCCATTAAAGCCTGCGCAGCAAGATGGTTATCGATGGCCTAACATTTCACTACAACTCTCTTTTTTTAAATTAATTTTATGTTTTGTATATGTAGTTTCATATGGTAGTAGTTTAAACATTTTACTTTTTGAACCTTTTTTTGGTATGTTTTTATGATGGATTTTACTCAAAATCAGGTCAAAGTTTCAGAAGAATTACTGAAATTGCAAATACCCAGCAATTCTTCTAAAACTTTCAGAACACGCATATTCCAAGTGTAATAGAGGTTTTTCAGGACAGGCATTCAAAAGTGCAATTTCTGCAATGCAAAATTGTTAGATTCTGGTGATGGTTGTCAAAAAAGAGTCTAAAAGGTAGAATGTTTAAACTTGTCCATTTGATATGCTATAGTTAACATTTCACTAAAACATTTTGTTTTTCTCTTCTCTTTTCTTTAAATAAAATCTGAAAGTATCATTTTAGTGAATTGAAGATGCAATTTTATTAATTTATAATTACAATGTAAAATAGTGTAAGGTATTGACTCCATTTCAAATTAAATAATTAATTTGAAATCAAAAAAATAAATATGATAGGATTTTAATTTTAAATATGATAGGATTTTAATTTTAAAAAATTTAGTAATATTTTAATAAGAGATTGAAGGACTTATATTTGTTACTAAAGTATTAAAACTCTTGAGTTTCAAATTAAATTATTAATTTTTTTATTAGAAATGTATTTGTAGGCTAGTATTTTAATTGTTAACGAAGAAACCATAACCCAAAAACATCTAAGTAGTAACTAACCCCCTTGGTGTATGAGACCCCCTTGTTTGTGGGATAAGGGACCCCCCTCTGCCCAGCGATTTGACTGGGTTTGAACCTGTAACCTCTTAAGAGGAAACACATGTTCTTAAACATTAGGCCCACTCAAGCTGTATAAATATTAATATAAACTATTAATATTATCAAAAGAATAAAATATTATAAGGTTTCAGTCTTGAAATTTCCAAGAAGCTATCTTTGCTAAAAAGACAAGCTTAAGTTTTGAAATTTCCAAGAAGTTATCTTTAGTAAAAGACAAGTTTCAGTTTTGAAATTTCCAACGTAATTTTTAATTTTTAATAAAAGACAAAGGAGACTTATATTTGTCATTGAACAAAACTATTAATATTATCCCCAAAATAGATATGATAGGACTTTTGTGTTGAAATTTTTAATTAAAATTAAATAGTGATAAGAAATTTGTGTTTATTATGATAATGATAGTGGTTAGCTTGTACTAAGATCAAATTAAATGGAAGTTAATTATTATTATCAATATCAAAATAAACATAAATTTCTTATAATTAGATTAAATTATTAATATTAAGTTAAAAATAGATATTGTAGATTTTTTGTGTTGAAATTTTTTAAGAACTATTTTAAATAAAGATAAGAAATTTATATTTATTATGATAATGATGATGACGATGGTTAAGTAGACTTTAACCATCATCATCATCATCGTTATCATAGGACATTAATCATCATCATCATTATCATAATAAATATAACTTTCCTATTACTAAACTATTAATACCAAGTCAAAAATAAATATGGTAGAATTTTTGTATTGATATGATAGATATTAAACTTTAAGAAAAATAAGGAATTTTTAGAATTTTATTTTTGTATTCAAAAAAAATTAAGAGAGTTCTTAAATCACAATAATTTTGTTTAGTTGAAATATTAAAAATAAAAATAAAAAATTAATAAAAAACATTGTTTTTCACAATGTTATAAATATAATAAAATATTTTATCTACATAGTCTTTTTTTTAGATTATGTTTTGAAACAATTGTTATATTTTATTTGACTTGTTTTAATTTCCTCTATTTGTTTTTGTTTTTATTGTTATTAATGTTATAAGAAAAATATTCACATTTTATTTTTAAAGAATGCATATTTTCACAATTTTTCATAATGTTGATTTTGTAATTATGGAAATAAATTGTGTATGAAAATTTTGAAACCTTTAGAGTGGACACTCCACTCATCATTAGGCACTATTGAAACAATAAGTATGAAAAGAGTTTTGAGCTAGGGATAGGAGTTATAAATTAGTAGTTGTGAAAAAAAAAGAATTATTTTGTTATTATTAATAAGGTAAAATAATATATAATAAAAAGCTAGATTTTAAAGGTAAGAGAATAGTTAATCAATAATCATTATTAAATAATAATATAGTTAATCAATAATAATTAATAAATAATAATATAGTTAATAATAATTAATAATTATATACTTAACAATAATTATTTAATTGAAATTAGTTAGAGATTAAAAATTGAAATATAATCTAAAAAGATAATTATTTTGTTATTATTAATTATTGGGTGGAGAGACCCTCTACAACGCATTATGAGATAGATGTTCATGTAACATAAACCATATATATATATATATATATATATATATATATATATATATATATATATATATATTGGTTTGAATTTGTTTTGTTTCAATTTGTTCTAGCTTAAATTAACAGAGGTCGTAATATATTGAGTGGGCCTAATGGTTAAGAACATGTGTTTTTTCTTAAGAGATCACAATTTCAAATCCAAACGAGGTAGAATATGTATACCTCATTTATTATGAAGTGATACATTGTAATCATTACTAGATTACATCATTGATTTACTTCATTATTGTTTATCAATTACTTTATATCAAAAATCTATGATTATATAAAATACAAACCAAACAAATGATTATATATAATTAAATTCACATAACTTTTTCATTTTCATTATTAATGTTTACTTTAGAATTGAAGCATCGTACTTTCCTATTGCATCCGTACGCACATGAAACTTTTCAAAGTTGCGATAGGTTCTGCTTAAAAATCAAGCACTGATCACCAAATGCTAACGTCATGGATGACAGTCAAGTACATACTTTCCAATTCACAATACGGTAAACAGCTCAATGTTTAAATATTATTCACAATAGGATAAACAGCTAAATGTTTAAATATTTTTCAAAATCTTTTTTCTTTACGGTCAAGTTTATGGTGCGATTGACATTTCACAACAACGTTTTTTTTTTTTTTTTTAATTAATTTTATGTTTTGTAAATGTTTTTTTTAACTTAATTATACAATTACCCTACCATCATTATAGGGTAGTAGTTTGAACATTTTATTTAAAAAAAAAATTGTAGATTTTTCTAATAAATTTTAAAATCTTGTCAATAATTTAGAAAAATAAAAATAACTGAAATTTTACATATTTTGAGTATAATAGGGAAGTTAAATCTATTTGTACATTCAAAAATGTAATATGTAAAATTGTAATTTCACGGATACTACTAAAAAAATGTAAAAAATAAAATGTCTAGACTTATCCATTTCATATGATGTGGATAACTTTTCACTAAAACTTATTTTCTTTTCTTTTTTAGTTTTTTTTTTTAAATGAAATCTGTAATTATCATTTTAGTACCATAAATAGCTCAATGTTTGAATATTTTTCAATATCCTTATTGTTTATAGCCAAGTTTATGGTCGTAACATTTCACTACAATTCTTTTTTTTTAAATTAATTTTCTGTTTTGAATATGTTTTTTTTTATGGAATATGAAATTACAATTCTAGCATGTTGAAGATGTAGTTTTATATGGTAGTAGTTTAAACATTTTATTTTTTTAACCTTTTTTTGGTATATTTTTCTGATAGATTTTACTCAAAATCAGGTCAAAGTTTTAGAAGAATTGTTGAAATTGCAAATACCCAGCAATTCTTCTAAAACTTTCAGGACAAGCATATTCCAAATGTAATACAGTTTTTCAGCACAGGCATTCAAAAATGCAATTTCTGCAATGCAAAATTGTTCTATTCTGATAGTGGTTGCCAAAAAAAAAGTCTAAAAAGTAAAATGTTTAAACTTGTCCATTTGATATGTTATTGTTAACATTTCACTAAAACATTTTGTTTTTCTCTTTTCTTTGAATGAAATCTGAAAATATCATTTTAGTGAATTGAATATACAATTTGATTAATTTATAATTACAGTGTAAGGTATTGAGTCCATTTCAAATTAAATAATTAATTTCAAATCAAAAGAATAAATATGATAGGATTTTAATTTTAAAATTTTTAGTAATATTTTAATAAGAGATTGAAGGCTTATATTTGTTATTAAAGTATTAAAACTATTGAATTTCAAATTAAATTATTAACTTTTTTTTGTTAGAAATGTGTTTTGTCCACTAGTATTTTAACTCTTGACTAAGAAACCACAACCCAAAGGTATTTAAGTGGTCACTAACCCTCAACTCTTAATATCATTGGATTTTTTAGTATTTCCTCAAGATTAAACTAAATTATTAATTTTAAGTAAAAATAATAAATATAAAATAAATTATGTTAATACTAAATAAAGCTAATTTCAAACGAAGTTGTTTATTTTAAATCAAAATAATAAATAAACTATTTTAATATGAAATAGAGTGACTTATATTGTTACGTTTCAAACTAAATTATTAATTTTAAGTCAAAATAATAAATTAAAAAAATTAAAAATACATTATTTTAATATAAAACATAGAGACTTATTGATGGGGATGGAGTCTGTGGTTTTTTCCGGCACTGAGGCACGAGATTGCGGTTAATTTTTTCCGATTTCTCTGACCGACATGACCAGTCTTTATGTTTACCCTTTGTTTTTTACCTAGAATGGTGCCTTTCTCAGTCCGCTCCTACTAACCTTAACAACCTCAATAATGCCCCCTGTCATTTTCTCTCGAGATTTTTGTGGAAGTGGATCTCCAAAGTCAGCCATGGACAAAGAGATGGAGCTCACGACCCCACTCCCTACCTTCTGCGATTTTGACCCACTACTGGGGCTTTCGACAGCTGGTTTTTCGTCGCTTGGCCAGCTCACGTCTCCCCAGCCTTTGTCTCCTCTCACAAGAAAAATTATGTCTCCCCCTTCTTCTCTGCAAGGAGAAGACTCTTACACCGACTATTTTGGCACCTTTTCCGATTTTCTGGCATCGGATCTTCTCTCTTCTAGTAGCTTCCTCTCTGTTCTTGGCTCGCCCGTTGACCTAGCCTTAGACTGGCTATCTCAGGAGGAAGAAGTTTTTCAACGTACCTCTCCACCTTCGTGCTTTGAATCTGCTGGAAGTGGTTCGTTTTTGGTAGGAGCACAGCCTTGCGAAAACACTGGTTTGGACCTTAGTTGCAAAGGGTCGGGCCCCTTACACTCATAGAGTTTTCACCCCTCATCCAAGGGTTTCATCTCGGCCCATTTGGATGTTGAAGAGCAGCAGGGTTTCCCACTAGACAAAAGGGCTCCCTCCACAGAGTATACCCCATAGGATTTGTGGGACGACAGGGGTTTCCACAGAGGACGCCAAAAAAGGAAAAGGAAAGGGCCACCCTCAAAAGGAAAAGTGGGCAACCTGCTGCTTGGGAGAGAAGTCGAAATGAGCAATGTGGTGCAGATGGCGAATGTAACACCCTGTTTTCCCCAGATTGTAAATATAACTGAACTAGCCAAGGACTATGGAAAAACTCATAAGTATGAATATGTGATGTAAATGATAGATTGAATATTATTGAATTTATTGCAGAACTGCTGAGAGGGGATGTGCGGAAAAGAGACCACGATGGTGGTGGAGGG
>ML800710.1:30850-58406 GCA_009831015.1 Picea engelmannii
CATCATTATCATAATAAATATAAGTTTCTTATTACTAAACTACTAGCACAGCCACAATTATGTGGTTGATTAACACCGAAAGCCTTATTTCATTCCCACAATCTCAAAGCAGATATAAAAACGAAGCAACGGAACTTGACAATGATAAGAGCGTGGCCACGCACAAGATGCATCCTCTGTTTTTCATTAGCTAAGGCTTGCTTCTGATCGCACTCTCTAATTAGAGCAAAAGTGAACTCTTGCGTTGCTTCAATACAGAATCCATCGCTACCACGAGGTCGTCCTGTTTGGAGATGAAGTCGAAGGGAGGGTTGAGGTCATAGTGGGAGAACCAGTCCTCCATTATATTTCTCATTCTCAGATCGGGCAACACATCTTCTGTCTTGTGCCAATATTTTACCGAGTTTCGATCATAGGTGATGTGAGACTCAGGGATTCTAATGGGATCCTACATGAATTTCTTTGAAATCGAACAGAAAAACTATTTAGGTATTTCTTTATAATTCTCTCTGCTGTATATATGTCGCTATCCGCTTAGCTAGCATTATCTGGAATTTTTGTAATCTTTGTTAATTAGGTAAACGTGGCAATCATTGGTAATGGCAGTAAAATATTAATCATATTAAGTAAATGTGAAAAAGTAAACAAGGAAATGTAAGCATTAAAAAATGCAAGAAAATTATGAACATGAAATCTCATTCATTGATTTAGGAGGACGACTAAGAATATGCCAGCATCTTCAATTGCTAACCATAAGATTAGTTTTTATAATTAAAACATCATTAATTATGCCCATCTTCAATAGGTATACGTCGGCGTAATTAATACCAAGTCAAAAATAGATATGATAGAATTTTTGTGTTGATATGATAGATATTAAACTTTAAGAAACGTAAGGAATCTTTAAAATTTTATTTTTGTATTAGAAAAAATTTAAGACAATTCCTAAATCACCATAATTTTGTTGAGTTAAAATATTAAAAATACAAAAAAATAATAAAAAACATTGTTTTTCACAATGTTATAAATATAATAAAATATTTTATCTACATAATCTTTTTTTTAGATTATGTTTTTAAACAATTGTTATATTTTATTTGACTTATTTTATATTAAATTGTGTATGGAGATTTTGAAACTTAATAATTATTTAATTGAAATATAATTGAAAAAGAGTTATTTTGTTATTATTAATTAATATTATAAAATATATTAAGAGAGAGGATTTGAACTTGTTATCTCTTAAGAGGAAACACATGTTTTTAACCATTAGGCCCACTCACATTGTATAAAAGGTAAAACTAAGAGGATATTTAATCAATAATAATTGTTAAATAATAATATAATTAAGAGTCATTAATTATTAGAATTGGTTAGAGTTTAGGTATCGAGGACAAAAAGGAATAATATTTAGGTATGTGATGAATGATAGGTTTCCAGGATTGGCTAAGTTTATACCCGTCTTCGCCGTTAAAATTGTTAGGATGTTTTTCGATTTTGAGAGCTTCGCGTATGACTCGAGAAGAGTAGTAGGGTGTTGAGGCCAGAATTCTAGTTTTGTCAAAACAAATTAGATGTTTAGAATTGAAAGAGTATTCGACAATAGTTGATTTAGAAATGTGATTGTGGGTTGTGTCAGCTATGTTTTCTTTGAGGCGGAATTTGAAGGATCTCCCAGTTTGGCCAATGTAAGATTTGCCACATGAGCAAGGAATTTGGCAAACTCTTGGGGCAAGCATTGGGTCAAATTTATCCTTGGAATATTTGAAGGATTGTTTGAGAGTTTTGAAAGGATTGAAGACGATTTTGATATTCTTTTTAGCAAGAATTTTGGATATGTGATATGTAGTGCCTTGGATGTAGGGGAAAGAAAGGAGATTTGGGGGGGAAGAGGAGGAAGAAAATTTGGACTTAGGGTTGCGAGCTAAGCGAAAAGCTTTGTTAATTTGAGAGGAGGTGTAGCCATTGGACAAAAGGGTCTTAGTTAGGTGGGATTTTTCTTTCTCAAGAAATTGCAGTCAAAGATTCTGATAGCTCGAGTGACAAGAGTTTTGAGGACAACGAACTTTTGAGCAGGATGGTGATGGGATTGGGCATGAAGGTATCGATCAGTATGAGTCTTTTTGTGATAAACTTGGTGGGTAAGGGAACCATTAGGGAGGCGAGAGAYGAGAACATYGAGAAAGGGGGGGGATTTGTCCTTCTCCATTTCCATAGTGAATTGGATATGGGGAGAATGTTATTTAAATGGTTGAGGAAGGAATTCAGCAAGGAGATACCATGAGGCCAAATAATGAAAGGGTCATAGACGAATCTGAATTAGCATTTAGTTTTGAGATAAAAGTTGTTGAGGGCTAAGGTCTCAAAGTGCTACATGAAAATGTTAGCAACCACAGGGGATAGAGAAGACCACGTGGTTGTTCCTTCAGTTTGTTCATATCAAATACCTTTAAAAGAGAAAAAGGTGGAGGTAAAGAAGATTTCAATTAGGTTTAGGGTTTCATGATCTACCATCTTGGAGATGAGGTGTAACACTTCGGAAACATTTTTTGTTTTGTTTTTTTTATATTTTTATTACTTATATTTGTTTAACCTTTATTAAACTTACAAAAATAACTCTTTATATTTGTTCAACCTTTTATGGCCAGCCTCGGCCAACCTAAAACACGTGAAGCCATTATTGCCCGATTTCCATTTAAAGTAAGTTTCCTTGTATGCATGTTTGGCGTCACGAGACCACCTTCCCCAATTAAAAATAATCTCATGAATGAGGATCTCGTTGATGTTAACCATTCAGATTGAAGACTATATAGAATGGATGAAGATCGCATGCAATTTTTTTAATTTTAGCAAAGAGCTTCTTCGAACGCAACTAGACTTTCCCCTGGTCCCATGGGATAGCACAATTGGTTAAGACATGCGCACACTCTTCCAGTTTGGGGAGAGGTCATGAGTTCGAAACCTGTGTCCCTTGGGGCTGTGAAGCTTTATCACTCCCATACCAGCTACTATGTGGGGAAGTATCTGGGGTGGGTTTCCAGCGCGGAATCTCCAACGTGGAAAAAAAAAAACTAGACTTTCCCCTCCAAGGGCCTTTGTGCATATTTTGGTGTTGGGCCAAACTGAGTTTTTAATTTTCAAAATAGGTTACTTTAATGTTTTCTAAGGCCTACAAACTCAACATAGTTGATGGAATTGGATTTTGAGGCCCGTAGATATAAAAACATGCATTAAAAAAATCCCATCAACAAGGAAATTTAAGCTTCATGGATTATGAAGGCATTCAATTTGATGGAGGAATCTTTGACCACTCATTTTAAATATATATGTGCACACTACTTATTGCAACAAACGGTTCAACAATATGAGGTCAGACGAGCAAGTTATGGTTTTATTAAACCAAAAGGTTAGGGGATTCTATAGATGCCCATTTTAATTAATTTTTTATTATCTGTTGAGCTCGGGTTTTGATATTGACATAGCATGAAAAATAAAGTTTTAGATACCAAGTTCTAGTACTTTGTTTGGTGTACGGAAAGAGTGAGGTTGTCAAATCTTTAAAGGCTTCTTGTGGCCATTGATGAACTAGGGAAGCTCTAAATTTTCCCACGGTGACTTAAATTGAATATTTCAGCTATTTAGAGGTATGATCCATTGTAGATGAAGAAAAAATAAGTTGGAGGACAATAAGGAATTTTTCCTCCATCCAAAGTAGTATTTTTCCAATTTAAAGGTGAAATTGTTGACTTGGAGGGTTTGTTGGTTGTTGAAGCCAATGATTTGTCACATGAAGGATAAACTACTAAGTTGGGAAGCCAACGGTTAAAAATCTCTATCCCTAGCACCTAGATATTTTACTACCTTTTGTTTTTCCTTGTGGATAAACAAATTGCAACACATAAAATTAAATATACTGGCTAGAAAACTAGAAACCAAACTTCACACAACACACAAAAAAATTGCCCTTCAAATCAACTTTTCATTAAATAATGACTCCAAGATTAGAAGGGCTCCCAAACTAGGAAATATGCCCACTAAGAATAGAAACATAAAAATACAACAAACTCTTGCAACTTGGGAACTCTGACTCTGTTGTACAACCTTGTATTGGTGTCATGTACGATATTGTACGCACCATGTACAACTTGCACGGTGTGTATGTGTGTGCATGTGTCCATTGCCATGTGTGTATATATGTGCTCCAGACTATTGGTCCAACGCATATGTACATGCCCTGATGCACCTGTGTGGTGCGTATGTATGTACCCTGGACTCATGTCTATTGTGTATGACACTACTCTGACTCTATACGGCATGATATATGATTGTACTTGTTGTTGCTCTGCTGCCCAAATCTGTCCTTGCAACCAGATTTGTTTGTTGTTGTTTCCTTCTCCTTTGAACTGAGTTCATCTCTAGGTGAAAGTCCTTCTTCACCCTTGTTTAGATATCCTTGAGAAAAAGTCCTTCTTTGCTCTCTCTCTATGAGTCACCGACTCTAATAGATGTCTCCAATATGTGTCTTCTCCTTTCACCTTGTTTTCCTTTTATAATATTGGGTTGAACCCTAACCCTAATCTCCAAAGTCATCAAGGGTTGACCTTAGATCTCACCTCACTTGAGATCAATGGCTAAGATTATTTAATTCACTGATGCTAATAACCTTAGCATTTCATTAAATTAAACTCACATTAATTGCAAAAAGACATTCGCTTTAATCATTCCTTTAATTAAAGTGAATTTATAAACTTTCCAAAAGGTTCGTTGGACTACTTCCACATGTCTAAACACTTAGACCTGCGTGGAAGTACATGTCTAATGCTACAAACATAAACAGTCCCTCTTAGCGAAGAAGGTACTTGAGCCACCTGGAAAGGTTGTCTCTCCGATCTTGGCACAATATCGTGCACATCATCCTTCACCATAGCATTCTAATAAACCTGATAGTCTGCTACTTCTTCAACGACGATACCCCTTAGTGCCATGAAGTTTGGAAACTTCTTTGGAGGCCTACTCTCCCTAACTGTGCTCCTAGGAGCCTCAACATGCTCATGAGCATCCTACAATGTCTGCTCAAACTGCCTAGGTCTCCTAACAGAATTGGAAGGGGCTAACGCCTCCTCCCCACCTGAAGGTTGACTCCCTCAACTGAAATCCTTAGAACGTTATTCTCCCTTTGGAGCCTCCTTCTCCTCATCCTCTACCACTAGTGGTAACTCATAAGACTTCCTAGATGTTAATTTCTCCTCAAACTTAACATCTTTGCTCATAATTGTCTTCCTATGCATTGGTATGAAGATCATGTAAGCATTTGAGGTCTTGTTGTACCCCAAAAATATGCCATTCTCTCCTGAAGGCTCCAACTTCATCCTCTTCTCCATAGGCACATGGATGTATATTGGACAACCAAATATCCTCAAATGTCATATCTTTGGCTTCACTCCTGTGAATGCTTCTTTAGGAGTCTTGTCCCCTAATACCCCGTGAGGACTCTTGTTCTTCACATACACTGCCATGTTACATGCCTCTTCCCAAAGGAACATAGGCAGATCCTGGTCATGTATCATAGCCCTTGCAGAACCAATGATGGATCAGTTATTTCTCTCTACAACCCCATTCTGTTGAGGGTTGTATGACACTATCAAATCCCTCTTGTTCCCTATATCCTTGAAGAAATCATTGAAGTTGTTGAAGGTGTACTCTCCCCCATTATCCGACCTTAAGACCTTGATCCTCTTCCCTTTATGGTTCTCCACCTAGGCCTTGAACTCCCAAGACCGACTGAAGACCTCATCCAAAAAAATCATCAATGAATGTCACATAGTATGATGCTCCCTACATTGATGCTACTAACATTGATCCACGCACACTTGAACATATAAGATCCAAGATTTCCTTGGACCTACTCTCGTTGCTTGGAAAAGAAGCCTCAGAATTCTTTCCAAGTGCACACGCCCTACTGCTCAACACTGAAATCTGGGAGACTGGTGATAATCTCCCTTAGAATTGGAAATGCCCTGGAATGCAAGTGTCCCATCCTCATGTGCCATAACTCACATAGGTTGTCACTGTCCTGTACCAAGGCCACATGAATAGACTTTCCCTTCAACCTATATAAATTTCCCTCTCTAACCACAATGTTCATTGTTGTGTAAATGCTAGCTCCCTATGGATGTATGAGTACTTGATCTTTCTTGAACATGACAGAAAATCCCATGTCCTCCATAACTGAGACTGAGAGAAAACTATTCTTTAGTCTCGGTACATATAGCACATCCTAGGCCTCAAATGAACCTCCTGACTCAAGCTAGAACAAGAATGTTCCCTCTCCCTTCACTACATACTTGGAATCATCATCAAGCTCCACATGGATCCTTGAATCCTTCTCTGAAAAACTGTTGAATAGCTCCTGTGATTCTATCACATGGCATGATGCACCACTATTCAAGTACCACACACTCCTTGTGATTGTGCTAGTAGAGACGCAGGAAACTAGTGTGAATTCCTTCTCAAACTTCGCATCAAACTCATCCAACAGAGTTTTCACTAATGTTGCTACCTACTGCAATTTCACTTGCCCCTTCTTCTTCTCCGGAAACTAGGATGCATAGGGCCAACTCTTGTGGCACATGAAACACTTGATCTTACTCAAGTTCTTGTTCTTACGCAATTGTGAAGTTGCTCCCTCATTGTTATCCTCTCACTTTCTCTTTTTGGCCTGACTGACCAAGGATAGGTTCTCCTCTCCATCTTCATGCCTACTAGCTTTAGAATCCTCCATAGCCTCTTCCTAGAGGAAATTGCCCCAAAGCCTCTCCGACCAATTAGGAAGTTTCAACCAAGTGCACACTCCCTTGACAAATGGCTCCCATGACTCAGTGAAACCATTCAATGCCACATTTACAAGTTTTTCCTCATCCACTTTCTCCCCAATTGTTGAAAGTTGATCATGTGTCTGGGTAATCCTCATGAGGTAGCTGGTAAAAATTTTGGATCTTAACGTTTGGATGGATCCGAACTTGTTTCTCAAGATCATCTTCCTGTTCAAGTTGTCACTCTGGAACAAATCCACTAGAGCCTTGAAAATTTCTCTGGGTGATTGCTTCTCTACCACATGAGGGATCAAATGATCCTTCACCACATCCATGATCTCTTTAGGATTTGATGTACTTCTTCTCATGAGCCACCAATTGAGTTTCATCTATCGATGGAGGAACAACCTTTTCTACAATCTCCCAAAAGTCATGTTCCTTCAAAAGAAAAGGTGAAGCAAAGTGATCCAGGATGATCCAGAATGCTCAAATAGGTCCAAGAGGATCTGGAACGCTCAAAAGTGGTCCAAGAGGATCCAAAATTCTAAAAATTGATCTTCTAAAATGATCTTGAAAACTACTTCATTGCGTATATCTTGGCGATATCTTTCCAATGGCGCAAAAATCACCTCAAATTGAGTTCGTATGAAGAAGTTATGATCGATCAAAGTTTTGGTCAAACATGGAAGATGAGGGGTGCGACATGGCAAGCCCACAGGCTTCCACGTGGCATGTTCTTATAGGTCATACAACTAACATATGATTTCATACTGACTTCAGCAGGATGACGTGACAGCAGGAGAGGTTGCCACATGTCACTCTTTTTTGGCATTTTCAAGCTCCCATGTGGACCAATAAAAAAGTGTCATGTGTCATATGTATGATGACGCGACAGGTAAAGTCAGCATGGTGATGTGGAAATCTAGTCAGCAGACACGTCATATATGTATGTATAGTTGGCAGTGAGGTGCCATATCCGTACAATAGGTGGACCAATCAGAGAGTGCCACGTGGCACTCTCTGATTGGCCAATAATGGTTAAGGGAGAATAAAATTGGTTCCCCATGAGAATCAAACTCATGACCTCCAGCAAATCTTCCAGGGAATATTCCAACGACTTAGGAATATGCTCGTACCAATGCGCCATGATAGTTTCTTGTTATAACTAACTTCAAATATATTATTTAATCTTGATTTAATGCAGTCTGTGAATAAAGGACCACGGTTAGCCTAACCTAGGCCTATTTAATGGGCACGAAAACCAATTCCCAAACATGAATTTGTGTGACAATTCATTGAAGTTCGTCCCAAGTTTGTATTTTTCTCGATTTGTGTGCAAGAGGTGTCCCTAGTTTTGGGTTTTGTCTCATTTTGCATGCCATAGAGTTCTTTGAGGGAAGTATAGGGTGTCTATACTTAGTTTCTCATAATTTCGAGAGGATTCTGATGGTGATGTATATTTTATGTAAAAATGTTATATATGAAAACTATTGGTCCAATTTGTCATGTAGGAGACCCCTAGTCTCGTTGTGCATGCAAAAAGGGGTCTTTAAGCACTGGTTCAGAACATAGTCAAGTTTGTACTCATTTTTCTCATAATTTTGTGAGGAATTGAGTGATGAACTCTGTTTCTGGGATTGAGAAACATAATTGAAGAGTGAGTTCAAATTTGGCATTGTAAGCCCATTTTATTGTAATTTTGGCATTTTGAGAATTAATAAGAACAATATATTTCTCTCTATTTTGGCACTCATTATTTCCGCAAGTTATATTTATCAGTTAATGAAGTTTATGGATAAGTAAGACATTCACATGATATTTTGCAAATAGTCAAGTCGATCTTCAATTTCCTGAATTTGGTCGGAGGTTTATGTGTATTTATGAACTAATTGACATATAAGGATTTTCCGGTTGAATTGGTATCAGAGTTTGTTGATATTTCGAATCAAGTTGGTATCAGAACTCGTTTGGCATTTTCATATCATATGGTATCAGAGCTAGTTTTTATGTGTATTTTCATGTGAATTCTTACTCTAAAACTCAAGCTTGGTGAATGATCTGAAAAGATCTTTTAAATACTATGGTTAAGTTTTTAAAGCATGAGTTCATTAACCATTTGGGAATTGAAGAAAGACGAAGAAATTAATGATATAACATGGAATCCATAATAATATATTCAGATCTGAAAGTAAGCACAAAGAATCAGCAAACCATAACAACAAATTTGTTAACGGAGTTCGGCAATATCGCCTATGTCTTCGGGCCTTTGTCTCAGTGGGTGAGGCTTTCTTATTTCTCTTCAAAGCTTCAAAAGTACATCAAAAAAGTGTCAAATAGATTAGAAACTGGTCTGAATGTGTTATTCTAGACCTCAAGAACCCAACACAACTGGTGGCACTGAAAACGGTTGAGCGAAGCTCCCGAAATTGGCCCGCAAAGTTCCTCTCCTCAATGGCTTCCCTGCATAAAAATGTCTTTGGCTTCACAATTCTTCAGCATTTCTCTTGTTCTGAACTTGTTTGGACTGTCAAAAATCTCTGATTTATATAGATTCTTATTTGGGGGTCGAAATCCAACTTTCCCCCAACTTTCTGGCCTCAGATTGGGCTTAGATCCCCTTCAGAGGGCAAAAAATCCTCAAAAATCACTAAAAATTAGTTAAAAATCCACTAAAATAAGGTCAAAACCCAAAATTTGGAAAAATATTTGCTTTTGCCCCCAGTTAGGGTGCGCGACCCCCTTCATATGAGGGCAATGTGTCCTAGTGCAAAAGGGGCGCACCTCCCTTAACTAGAAAAGGTGCTTAAGTTTAAATTTCTAAAAAAAGTGGGTTTTTTTCTAAAGTACTAATTCGCCCTTTGTGGCTAGCTCATTGTGTTTAAGTCATTTGAAGAGGCAGGTCATGGGATCGAATCCCATGGATTCCAACAATATAAATTTGAACTTTTTAAGGCCTTGACCATGGTGACATGTCGCACCCTTGGATTGGACCATGTGTCAGCCCATGGTTGGTCAATCTTTTGCCACATGGACTATCGAAACTTTGACACTTGCCACTTGTCATGACCTAGTGATACCATATGTCATCACCTTATGGATTCCACTTGTCTAATTTAGAAGCTTCCACGTGTCACATGATGAATATTCCACGTGTCCCTTGACCAGTTGATGTTTTACCTGTTTGACCCAAACTTCAGATTGCGATAACTTTTGCATATGATCTCCATTTTTCGATCCGTTTGCGCCGCCGGAAATATTACGACGAGAAATTAGTGATCATGTTGTTTTCTTGAGCATTTGATAAATTTTATTTTTGATCCTTTCAAGATCCATTTAGATCACACCTCCCCACTAAAACCTTTTGGTCCTCCAAAAGGATATTAACCAGTCATCAAGTACGAGATAGGCCACCCCACTTGTTCTTTGTCTTTAAAATATGTCATGTGCACATGTCTCGTCAAGATCAATTTCAAAACAACCATGACAACTGACAACATATTGTTAGCCACTTGTACTTTGTCACATCTTACTAAAGCCACTACCATCCATGTTGAAAACATTAGCAATGATAACATCAGAAATATGATAACAAATGAGCTAATATGTTTATAGTACTTGCACGACATTAGATTATCTTGAAGCAAAGTATGATTGAACTTCCATTCTACAATCATCTCATGTTCATGCTTAAGATCAACTACTTGATTTGGCACAACTATAGGTGTGTTGCTTGCATGAGTCGCCTTCCTTAATTGTTCCATTGTTTGAAGAGATTGATTTGATTTTAAATGATGAACATGTACAACATATTCATTACCTTCTTTGATTATGTTCCCTGTAGAAGATTGCTTTGCGATCATACAAATAAGGACTACCTAAGACCATTCCACAGTCATTGAGTGGCACCACATCACATGTTACCTCATCCACAAACTTTGATGAAACTGCAAACTTTAAAGTGCATTGCTTTGTTAAATACAATTTATGATTGTTGCTTATCCATTTAAGTGAGTAAGGTTTATGATGCATCTGAGTGTTTAATCCCAATTGTTTAACCACTTCCTCTGAAATCAAGTTAGATTGAGATCCACTATTTATCAATGTGTCGACCTTAGTATGCTTCATTATGACCCTTATGTGAAACAATTTACTTCTAGAATCACATCCATCACCAATTTTACTTATGAAATCAACCGCTGTGATTTTAGACTCATCACCTGAATTTGATCTCAAGTCTGTTGGTCGCGTTGTTGTTGCAATTGTTTGCCTCCCTTTCCTTTCTTTGAACCACTTTGATCTCTTCTCAGGATGCAAATGCCAACAATGGTCATCATCATGCCCTTATTTCTTGCAATTCTTGCAAGAGATCTTCTCTTCCCTTCTTGTCACTGAATTTTCTTTCTTTACATTCCCCTTCCTTTTGTCCTCTTTTCTTGAAGATGATTCCCCTGATACACCAACTCTTGTTTTCCCCGCCTCAATGTATGTTGCTTGAACAAAAACCTCATCAAGATTAGTAAGTCCAAACATAAATACAGTGTTACAAATGTGTGCAGGTAAACCTCCTATATACTTCATAATATTTTCTTGGGTATGTAATGGAATGTCTAACATTAATTCCATCTTACGAAATTCATCTGTGTATTCTTGCATTGTTTGTCCCTTTCTTAGTTTAAGACTTTTCCATTCAATTAAAGCCTTCTCTTTATAACCCAAAGGATAAAATTGCTTTCTGAGTGTAGAAATAAAAACTTTCCATGATGGAAATACAATACCGACTTGTTGTGTTCCATTTTGCAACTTTCTTTGCCACGAGATGAGTGTTGTGCCTGCAAGTCGAAATGATGCCAATATGATTTGAGTTGCCTCATCTTTGATTTGTTTCACACTACAATAAAATTCCATCTGTCTGACCCAGTTATCAAACCTCTCTGCATTGACTTCACCATCATACATGGGTAATTCAAAATTCACATCAAGCTTAAGTAAAGGCATATCATGTTTAATTTTATGGGAATGTTTTCTTGCAGTGGATTTGGAACTTGTACTTGAAGAAGAAGAAGTTGATGGAGAAGAAGGAGGTGGAGGAGGAGGTTTAGGAGGATCCTCTTCTTCTTCACTTTTGGCTTTTGAATATTCACCTAGAATTGGTCTCTTCCACCCCAAGTAATCATCATATAAAACCTTTTCCATCTCCGACATGGCAAAGAAGCTCTTTTGAAACTCTATCTCATTATAAGAAAGTCCCTCTTCTGATGTGATATTCTCATTTTGAGAAGTTCTCTTTCTCGATCCAATCTCAATATTCTCTTCGACAAGCTCACCTTCACCGCGATTCATTTTTTCCCTGGTAATCATGTAAACTCAAAAACCAATCGTCAGCCTGCTCTGATACCACTTGATCCGAAAAGATCTTTTAAAGACTATGGTTAAGTTTTTAAAGCATGAGTTCATTAACCATTTAGGAATTGAAGAAAGAGGAATAAATTAATGATATAAAATGCCATCCATAATAATATATTTAGATATGAAAGTAAGCACAAATAATCATAAAACCATAACAACAAAGTTGTTAATGGAGTTCGGCAATATCGCCTACATCTTCGGGCCTTTGTCTTAGTGGGTGAGTCTTTCTTATTTCTCTTCAAAGATTAAAACGTACATCATAAAAGTGTCAAATGGATTACAAAATGGTATGTATGTGTTCTTCTAGACCTTAAGAACACAACACAACTGACGGCACTGAAAACGGTTGAGCAAAGCTCCCGGAATTGGCCTGCAAAGTTCCTCTCCTTAATGGCTTCCCTGCATAAAAATGTCTTTGGCTTCATATTTCTTCAGCATTTCTCCTGTTATGAACTTTTTGGGACTGTAAAAAACATCTATTTTATATATATTCTGAGTTTGGGGTCGAAATCCAACTTCCCCCGAACTTTCTGGCCTCAGATTGGGCTTAGATCCCCTCCAGAGGGCCAAAAATCCTCAAAAATCACTAAAAACAAGCTAAAAATCCATTAAAATAAGGTCAATACCCAAAATTTGGTCAAATATATGGTTAATCCCCCAGTTAGGGAACGCACCCCCCTTATGTGGTCATATGAGGGCCATGTGTCCTAGTGCCCAAGGGGCACACCTCCCTTAGCTGGAAAAGGTGCTTAAGTTTAAATTTCTGAAAAGCGGGTTTTTTTCTAAAGTACTAATTCGCCCTTTGTGGCTAGCTTATTGTGCTTAAGTCATTTGAAGAGGCGGGTCATGGGATCGAATCCCATGGAGTCCAAAAATATAAATTTGACCTTTTTAAGGCCTTGACCATGGTGACATGTGGCACCCTTGGATTGGACCATGTGTCAGCCCATGGTTGGCCAATCTTTTGCCACATGGACTATCGAAACTTTGACACTTGTCATCATGAACCCTTCCACTTGTCATGACCTAGTGATACCACATGTCATCACCTGATGGATTCCACTTGTCGAATTTAGAATATTCCATGTGTCACATGATGAATATGCCCCATGTCCCTTGACCAGTTGACTTTTTACTTGTTTGACCCAAACTTCAGATTGCGATAACTTTTGCATACGAACTTTGTTTTTCAATCTGTTTGCGCTGTCGGAAATCTTACGATGAGAAATTCGTGATCATGTTGTTTTCTTGAGCATTTGAGAAATTTTATTTTTGATCCTTTCAAGATCCATTTGGATCACACCGCCCCAATAAGACCTTTTGGTCCTCCAAAAGGATATTAACCAGTCATCAAGTGCGGGATAGGCCACCCCACTTGTTCTTTGTCGTTAAACTATGTCCTGTGCACCTGTCTCATAAATATCAATTGCAAAACAACCATGACAACTGACAACACATTGTTATCCACTTGTACTTTGTCACATCTTACTAAAGCCACTACTATCCATGTTGAAAACATTAGCAATGATAACATCAGAAATATGACTCCAAATGAGCTAATATGTTTATAGTACTTGCACAACATTAGCTTATCTTGAAGCAAAGTATGATTGAACTTCCATTCTACAATCATCTCATGTTCATGCTTAAGATCAACTACTTGATTTGGCACAATTATAGGTGTGTTGCTTGCATGAGTTGCCTTCCTTAATTGTTCCATTGTTTGAAGAGATTAATTTGCTTTTAAATGATGAGCATGTACAACATATTCATTGTTTTCTTTGATTAAGTGATATTGATTATGTTCCTTGTAGAAGATTGATTTGGAATCATACAAATAAGGACTGCCTAAGACCATTCCACATTCATTGAGTGGCACCACATCACACGTTACCTCATCCACAAACTTTGATGAAATTGCAAACTTTAAAGTGCATTGCTTTGTTATATGCAATTTATGATTGTTGCTTATCCATTTAAGTGAGTAAGGTTTATGATGCAAACTTGCAGTGATGGAAATACATTACCCACTTGTTGCGTGCCATTTTGCAACTTTCTTTTCCACCAGATGAGTGTTGTGTCTGCAAGTCGAAGCGATGCCAATTTGATTTGAGTTGCCTCATCTTTGATTTGTTGCACACTACAATAAACTTCCATGTGTATGACCCAGTTATCAAGCCTCTCTGCATTGACTTCATTGTCATACATGGGTAATTCAAACTTCACATCAAGCTTAAGTAAAGGCATATCATGTTTATGTTTATGGGAATTTTTTCTTACGGTGGATTTGGAACTTGTACTTGAAGAAGAAGAAGTTGATGGAGAAGAAGGAAGTGAAGGAGGAGGTTTAGGAGGATCCTCTCCTTATTCACTTATGGCTTTTGAATATTCACCTAGAATCGGTCTCGTCCGCTCCAAGTAATCATCATATAAAACCTTTACCACCTCTGACATGGCAAAGAAGCTCTTTTGAAACCCTATCTCGTTATGAGAAAGTCTCTCTTCCGATGCTATCTTCTCACTTTGAGAAGTTCTCTTTCTCGATCCAATATGAGGATTCTCTTAGACAAGCTCACCTTCACCATGATTCGTCTTTTCCCTAGTAATCATGCAAGCTCAAAAAACAACCGTCAATCTACTTTGATACCACTTGATCCGAAAATATCTTTTAAATACTATGGTTAAGTTTTTAAAGCATGAGTTCATTAACTATTTAGGAATTGAAGAAAGAGGAAGAAATTAATGATATAACATGGAATCTATATCAATATATGCATATCTAAAAGTGAGCACAAATAATAAGCAAACCATAACAACAAAGTTGTTAACAGAGTTTGGCAATATCGCCTACGTCTTTGGGCCTTTGTCTCAGTGGGTGAGGCTTTCTTATTTCTCCTCAAAGCTTAAAAAGTACATCAGAAAAGTGTCAAATGGATTAAAAACTTTTTGTATGTGTTATTATAGACCTCAAGAACCCAACACAACTGATGAAACTGAAAACGGTTGAGCGAAGCTCCCGTAATTGGCCCGCAAAGTTCCTCTCCTCAATGGTTTCCCTGCATAAAAATGTCTTTGGCTTCACAATTCTTCAGTATTTCTCATGTTCTGAACTTGTTTGGACTGTCGAAAACCTCTGGTTTATATATATTCTAAGTTGGGGTTCGAAATCCAATTTCCCCCTAACTTTCTGGCCTCGGATTGGGCTTATATCCCCTTCAGAGGACCAAAAATCCTCAAAAATCACTAAAAATCCACTAAAATAAGGTCAAAACCCAAAATTTGGAAAAATATCTACTTAAGCCCCCAGTTAGGGTGTGTGCCCCCCTTCTGTGGTTATATGAGAACCATGTGGCCTAATTCCCAATGGGTGCACCTCCCTTAGTTGGAAAAGGTGCTTAAGTTTAAATTTCTGAAAAGTGGGTTTTTTTCTAGAGTATTAATTCGCCCGTTGTGGCTAGCTCATTGTGCTTAAGTCATTTGAAGAGGCGGGTCATGGGATCGAATCCCATGGAGTCCAAAAATACAAATTTTACCTTTTTAAGGTCTTGACCATGGTGACATGTGGCACCCTTGGATTGGACCATCTGTCAGCCCATGGTTGGCCAATCTTTTGCCACATGGACTATCGAAACTTTGACACTTGCCACTTGTCATGACCTAGTGATACCACATGTCATCACCCGATGGCTGCCACTTGTTGAATTTAGAAGTTGTCATGTGTCACATTATGAATATGCCACGTGTCCCTTGACCAGTGGACTTTTTACCTGTTTGACCCAAACTTCAGATTGTGATAACTTTTGCATACGGACTTCGTTTTTCGATCCGTTTACCCCACCGGAAAGGTTATGACAAGAAATTCGTGATCATGTTGTTTTCTTGAGAATTTTAAAATTCTAGCCTTTCAATATTCGTTTGGATCAGTGAAGGATCATTTGAAGAGTACATTCCTGAGATTGGTTCGAGGCGTGCATTTCGTAATCAAGAAATGGCTTCAACAACAGATAGGGATTCTTCTAATCCAAATCATTTCGGTAATAAAGATGCATTATTTTTTGTGATCATGGTAATGAAGGCCATAGTGGAAGAAATGTATGAGGATCAAAATAAGGCCAAGACAACTGGTGCTAAAAGCAAAGGAAAGCCACATAAATTCAAGAAGCAGTCGAACAGAAAAGAAAAGAAGAATCTTGTATGTTCTCATTGCAAGAAAAAAGGACATGATGAGAAGCATTGTTGGAAGTTGCATCCATAGTTGAAACCAAATTGGGCTCAACCTAAGAAGGGTCAAAAGGGGACCATGACCATAGTGCAAGATCTTGGATTAGATTTTGAGGATGAAACTAAGGTTATAGCTATTGATATCACAGGTAAATATTTTGTTGCAAGTTTCAGTTCATGTGCTTCTTCTACAAAGGATAATGTAATTCTCGATGGAAGGCAAAGAAAAGAACTGCTTCATTTATGAGTTAGCTCAAAGCATACTAAGATTGATACACTTCTTGATAATGGATTGCAAGTGAATCTTATTTCAGAGCAAGTTGTTCAGAATTTGGGATTGGAAACTAGGTCGCAATTGAGACCGTATCCTTTGGGTTGGATTTGTGATAATGCTTAGGTACATGTAACTAAACAATGAAAGTTATGGTTTGTGATCACATCCAGTTTCATTGATGAGATAGAGTTAGACGTTCTTCCATTTGAAATTTGCGAGATGGTTTTCGGAAGTCCATACTTGTATGACAGGAAGGCTATTTTCTATAGGGAACATAATAAGTATCATATTTTCAAGGATGGGATTGAGTTCATTGTGAGAGCTCATAAGATGAAGACGAATTTGATAGTTGTCACTACAAGGCACGTGAAAATTCTAGTTGATGCTAGTATCGAGGATCCATATTTACATCCTACGGTTCAAAGTAGAACAAGTCCTTTGGTTGATGTTGTTCATGTTAAGAAGGACAAATATGTTGATGGTTCATTCTCTTTCACATCTGTATATTACGTTTTGTTGTTTAGTTTATTACTAATCATTAGAATATGGTTGGCTACTACAACAATGGATGGCGGAGTTTATGAATTTAAGACAATGGTTAACTTGGTCAACAATGTTGTTTCAATCTTCATTATGGTTGTGATGAGTCAAGTGCTCGTTATCCAAGCAGGATGGATGGATGATACTAGACAAGTGAGGTGAATTCATTCTCACTTCATTTATGAATGATCTATACTTATGGAGGTCCAAAAGTTCTTCAGTGGGGAGGTGTGATCCATGAGGATCTGGAATGCTCAAAGAGGTCTAGGAGGATCCAGAACGCTCAAAAGTGGTCTAGGAGGATCCAGAACGCTCAAAAGTGGTCCAGGAGGATCCAAAATGCTCAAAAATTGATCTTCTTAGATTCTATTTAAAACTAGTTCATTGTATAGAGCTTCGTGATATCTTTCCAACGATGCAAAAATCACCTCAAACAAATTTCATATGAAGAATTTATGGTCGGTCAAAGTTTTGGTCATACATGCAAAATGGGGGGTGCCACATGGAAAGCCCATAGGTTGTCACATGGCCTTTCCATACAGGTCGTACAACTAAGCGTTGACATTAGGAGGATGATGTGGCAACATGAGAGGCTACCAGGTGTCACTCATTTTTGGCATTTTCGAGCTCCCATGTGGACCAATAAAAAAAGTGCCACGTGTCATTTGTACGATGATGTGGCGGTACAGTGAGCAAGGTGATGTTGCAGTCTAGTCAACGGACAAATCAGATCCATATTCACAGTTGGCAGTGAGCTGGCAGATCCATACAATAGGTGGACCAATCAGAGAGTGCCACGTGGCACTCTCCGATTGACCAATAATGGCTAAGGGAGAATAAAATTTGTTCCCCGTGAGAAAAAAACTCGTGAGGAATAATCCAACGACTTAGGAATATGCTCCTACCAACGATCCATAACAGTTGTTTGTTATAACTAACTTGGAATATATTATTTAAGCATGATTTAATGCAATCTAAGAATAAAGGGTGACGGTTAGCCCAACCTAGGCCTATTTAATGGGCATGAAAATCAATGCCCGAGACATGAATTGGCATGCCAAAACATTCAAGTTCATGCCAAGTTTGGATTTTTCTCGATTTACATGCAAGAGGTGTCCCTAGTTTTGGGTTTTGTCTCGTTTTGCATGCTATAGAGTTTTTTGAGGGAAGTATAGTGTGTTTATATTCATTGTTTTCATAATTTCGAGAGGAATCTAATGGTGATGTCTATTTTATGTAAAAATTCTATGTATGAAAAGTCTTAGTCCAATTTTTCATGTATGAGACCCATAGTCTCGTTATGCGTGCAAAAAGGGGTCTTTAAGCACCAGTTCAAAACATAGTCAAGTTTATACTCATTTTTCTCAGAATTTCGTGAGGAATTCAGTAATGACCTCTGTTTTTGGGATTGAGTAGCAGAATTGAAGAGTGACATCAAATTTGGCATTGTAATCCCATTTTGTTATAATTTTGGCATTTTGAGAATTAATAAGAGCGGTCTATTTCTCTCTATTTTGGAAGTCATTATGTCCACGGGTTATATTTATAGGTTAATGAAGTTTATGGATAAGTAATGCATTCACGTGATGTTTTTCAAATAGTCAAGTCGATATTCAATTTTATGAATCTGGTCGAATGTTTATGTGTATTTATGAACTAATTGACATCTAAGGATTTTCAGACTGAATTGGTACCAAAGTTTGTTGAAATTTCAGATCAAGTTGGTATCATAACTCGTTTGATATTTTCAAATCAGAAAGTAACCCTCACCTTCTAGGATAGGAAGTTAGATTCTCCATACAAGATATCTTCAAACCTGAGACAGATTGTTGCCATTTCTAGATATACACAAAAAAAATTATCGTGTGCTTATTCCTTCAAGCACCCACAAGAATTTCACTATTGCTTTATAGATATGCAGAGGTCTCCTTACAGATATAACATATATACTACACCAAACTATTGTGTACGTGAAAGTGTTCTCTCTCTCATAGTGCAAGCTCTAATACCAAGTTAAAAATCTCTATCCCCAACACCTAGATACTTTACTACATTTTGTTTTTCCTTGTTGATAACAAATTACAACACACAAAATAAAATGTACTAGCTGGAAATAAAAAAACAGAAGCAAAAAACTAGAAACCAAACTTCACACAACACATAGAAAACTTGCCCTTCAAACTAATTTTTCATTAAATAATAACTACGACCTTACATGGGCTTCCAAACTGAGAAATCTTCCCATTGAGAATAGAAATAGAAAAATACAACAAACTTCTGCAACCCAACAACTATGTCGCTATTGTACGGCCTTGTACTGGCGTCATGTATTATCTTGTACGCACCTTGTACTACTTGCAAACACGTATGTATGTGTTTGTTTCTGCGTGTATGTATACGCTCCCAACTACTGGTCTAGCGTGTATGTGCACACCCTAATGCACTTGTGCGGTGTGTATTTACATGCCATGGACTCATGTCTGTTGTGTACAATGTTGCTCTATCTCCAAGATGTGTCTTCTCCTTTCACCTTGGCTGCCTTTTATAATATTGAGTTGAATCCTAACCCTAATCTCCAAAGTAATCAACGATTGAGATTAGATCTCACCTCACTTGAGATCAATGGATAAGATTAATTTAATCCACTAATGTTAATAACCTTAGCATTTCATTAAATTAAACTTACATTAATTATAAGAAGACGGTCAGTTTAATAATTCCTTTAATTAAAGTGAATTTCCAAAGCTTCGGAAAGGTCCTTTGGACTACTTCCACACGTCTAGACACTTAGACCTGTGTGGAAGTACATGTCCAATGCTACGAACATCAACACGAACAAGCCTCCAAACTTAGCAATTGAGCCTTGAGGTTTGAGGTGGAAATTTTTTTCTATTATGAGCTGGAAAAAAGAATTTTGAACTTACTAATTCCAAATGAAAAGGTAAAGAAATACCACCAAAGCCTCAATCACTTATTTGGAAGACCAACATACTTCCAAACCCAATGATTGGTTCTCTTGCATGGTAAACTCAATAATTTTCCTCAAAGAGGAAAATCATTGACGTTAATTAGCACTCTGCTTTCGAAAGTGAGCAACTAGCCTTTCTTTCCCCTAGAACTCAATGATTTGACTCATAGAGGAAAATCGATCACCTCAACAACCATGCATCTTTCATACTGAGTGATTGGCTCTTATCTCCTCAAGCCAACGATTCATCAGTTTTCTCAACTTAGCTAAATTTTCTTGGAATACAACTCCCACTTCAGCTTGGCATACAAAGTATTTAATCTTCTTATGGTTGTACACTGCCCTTTTCTTCCTCATTCTCTCTTACATTCACTCAAGTAGTCTCTTATTTGATATATTTCATTTTTGTAGTCTTTCTCCATTGATTTTGTAGGTTTTGGAGTAGTCCATAGCTATGTCAACTAGTAACAAGATTTTTCTTCATCCCGAAGTGATGCATTCTTTCTATGCCTCATTATCGTGTTCTTTATTAATAAATTGGGAGGTGCAGAGTAGAATTAATATATTTTACCTAGATTTATTGCAAAAATGATAGGTTGCAACCAAACAATAGCCAAATAAAGAACCAGAATACCACAAAATGTTATACCTTTATTGATGAGATAATTGTTCAGTTGTCTCTTTGAGGGGGCAACCTCTAATTGAACAAAGCTATAATTAAAATATACTTCACAAAACATCTCATTGCATTACTTTTACTTCTTTATGTATTTTTATCTACCTCCTAGTAACATTTTAGAGAAGGAACTTTCTAGTAGGCAGAACCTTCTAGTAAGCCTTCTTACAATTATTGCTTTCACACTACTACATGGGCCTTATTTACTAGAGATGGCCTCCATGCATAGAAAAATATCTATCTACTTTGGGGGTCAGGGTAGGACCCTAACACTCACAAGCACCATGACAACGTTGCCCCTTTAAAAAATCAATTTGCAAGCTCCTTTGTTGCATTGGGCTTCTCAATTATGCATCCTTGTGTTTTCATGGCTACATGGCAATGTGCAACTTAATACGGGCTTGGTTCATATTTAAAGTGTGTGTTATTCATCTGTAAGTGAGATATTTGAGCCTTTGAATATCCACACCAACCACAAAATTGATTTCCAATCCTTGCAATCACCAGATAAGTGTTGATCAACACTAAATTTTGTTGGGAAAAAGTTTTCACAATGTTTTTTAGTTTTGAGATTGGCTAGGAAGATGAAGGATCAGTGTCTTTAGTATTGGCTAGATTCTCATTATTTCCATTTTTTTCTTCATTTGAATCCTCTTCTTTCACTTTCCAAAACCTTTCCCTTCTCAAAAAAGATAATAAACCTCATAGAGTTGTATCACTTCATTACACGAGCTTTAGTGGGTTGTGTTTGTTAAAATAACAAGAACAATGAAAGATTTGGCTTGGGTTTGGTCTTTGAGTAAGAATGAATTTGTTTTGATCCTATGCATGGACAGGTTTATGGAAAAAGGAGAGTAAAATAAATTTGTGTGACTTTGACTATGTGATCTTCTTGCTTGCATTGAAGGAATGAAGTGTGTGAGCTTGCTTGAATAAGAATGATATCACTTGCATTAAAATAATAACAAGCTTTAGAGGGCCATGTTCCTATTTGCAATAGTATTGTCTTTGAATGGTCCATGTGTCTTTCTCTTACTTACTAGTGAAATATTGTGTTGACAGGGTCACATTAACCACCTATTCTTGGGTAATCAGTCTCCCTTAATCCACCTTGGGGGCCCTAGTTCTAATCTTTTGATTGTGTATGATATATTGTTTGATAATTGGGCTTGTTTTTTCCATTGTACTAACACTCTATTTTGGTGTGAGTGTTTAGTTCACAAATGGAAGACCACCTTTTCTTTGTGTTTCTTAGATTACGAGAACAATCTTTTGTACCATGGTTGGTCACTCACTGTCAAATTTCACAATAACAATCGCTCTCGATATTTCTAACATTTTGGGGCATAGTAGTACATTTCGTTGCATGCCCTTTTCCCATGCATGTAGTGCACCATAGTTCTATTCTTCTCAACTATATTATAAGGACTTGGACTGATATTTTCATTCTTTCTAACTTTTCTTTCAATCTTCTATTTCTTGGCGAGTTTATGTAGTCCTCGTCAATTTCACTTTGCTAAGGATTCTTTAGGGATTATTCACATGTTTTTATCTCATGCATTCTTAGTGGTTCTCTAATTTTATGTAATAAGCGAACAACAAACCATTGCACTAAGAGCTTCTTGTCTATGGTGTAGGAATCTGATTGAGTAGATCCTTAAATATTTTACCATAGTCCCTTATCAACTTGTTTGGAATTTTCTTTATTTTCTTGAGCTTCTAGGCTGCAAGATGATTGACATATTGTGTTTTAAAGAATGAAAAGAGGCCATTATGTATTTCATCCTTAGTTTCATTATGTTTTTTTTAGTTCATGAACTTGTTGGGTATGTGTTATATTCTTTGCATGAATAGCTTTAACATTTGCTATGTTGCGTCGGGCGTGCAAGGGGGTTCGGGGGTCGCGCCCCCGAGAATATTTTTTTCCCTCGGGAAATGTGTCACTTTTTTGCCTCGTTTTTCATGTCACCTTGATTTTCATGTCCATTTTTGGGTGGTTTTTTGGCACATGGTTTTTTCCGATGGTTTTTTATTTCTAGTTAAGAAATTAGAGTTGTTGACTAATCCAGGTCATTGGGTTAAGGTTTTGGATGTCGTTGGATCCTATATGTATATTGTATTGTAAACAATGTATGATTGTGAATGAATATAGAATATGTTTGTTTTCCTGGTTTGGGTTTCCAAGGGAAAAAACTTTGTGTAATGTGTGTATTTTCCATTGTATATTTTATGTTCTTTTACGGAAAATATGTTTGCAGTAAATAATTGTACAAGGTTAAAATATACAGAACCATGTTAGAACTCTCCTTCTTAGGGATCTAACAAATTGTTCCATTTTCTTGAGTTCATCAATGACATCCATTGCATCCCATGTCTTCTCATAGATGAACCAATGTATCTTTGGGTCTTCATCACCTTCATAAAATCGAAGATTTTCATTGCTCAGGTGTGCCATGTTTGTTATTGTCATCAACTAATTTGAAGGTGGCATTGATTGATGCAGGAGCATCGCTCCACCTCAGCAACACGCTAGTTGTTAGCACATTAGAGCACATTCAAGGAGGGGAGAGGCCCCAACCCTCTTATTTTGCCCTCATTTTAAATTTTAAATGCAATATTTAATGCAAATTAAATGTTGTAAGCCTAGAAGAGTCGAGTTGATGCCTGTGTACAGGAAGTAGATGAGGTTACCTTTAATGGCTTACAGTAGGCTGATCTAGATCCGATTTGGACTAGATTTTTCATTCAATGTAATATGCTTCCATAGTTAGGCATTGTAAATGGTGATTAGACACCACTAGTGTAGTTTGGAGGGAAGGCTCGAGGATCCCCTCTTTTGTAGAAATATTTGTAATAAATTGTTCATAATTCAAGGAGAAGAATAAGGAGCGGGTAGAGAGCTCGGGCGAGAAGAGAGTAGAGATTCAGTTGCAGTCTGAGCTACACCCATTGTAAACAGGTATTCATATTAAAACAAAGAGCATTTTTTCATGCCTATGATTTTTTTTGTGCATTTATGTGTTTTATGAATGATCATTTGTGTGTGTTTATGATCTGAAAATAGTGGGTTGACTTGTTATGATATGCAATCACCCTCTACTTCATAAAAATAAAACTTTACAGGACCTTGCTTCATGTGTTAAAATATGCAAGATGAATTATGTGTTAAGTTCATGCTTCTTTTAAATGGTTATGTGTGAGGTCTTTGCAAGATTAAATATGTTGTTTTCATAAATACAACAACAAAAATAACTTGCAGCAAATAATAACAAGCAAACACTCACAACAATAACAAGATGATAAAGGAGTTCACCCCTCTCTGGGCTACATCTCCTTGAGCCTCCTTCAATGGACTTGGCTCTCTAGGATTAATTTGTCAAAGATTATTTTACAAGTTGATGCTCAAATCCAATGGAAATATTGACTATACCATTGGGTTCATAATACATAAAAACCCCAAAAATGACTAATAGAACTCTGAAAACGGATCATGGCTCATCCGGGCATGACCTCTTCTACATGTGGTCTTAAGCTTTCCTGAGCTTCTCTTTGGAAAAAAAACACCTGTAAAAGTCCTCAAATGGATCTGAAACCTATCCCAAAGTGTTCAGAGCATAATAATTAGCCAAAAATTATTATTCAATCACAAAAACCAAACATAGACTCATCTGAGCAAGACCTCAAGCAATGAAGGCTTCAAGCTCCCTAGAGCTTCCTGAAACGTCAATGGTTAAATATCTGCAAAAAAAGTCTTCAAATGGATTTGAAAATAGTGCCAATGGATTCAGAACATCCAAAAACCCCTATCTGGGCTTTTACGGCACCTCATTTGGACAAAAAATGAAGAAGATAGGCCTCCTGCCATTCTCTTCCTTCAAGCTTGTTGTCTCTGGTTTGCCAAAACGCACCTCTGGGCATTCAACCAAGAACACGCTCAAAATTTGTGCTAAAACCTAGCACACATGCATAACCGCAAAATTGTTCAAACTATGGGACGGTTAGGGCATGCCTAGCCCCTAACCGCCAAGGCCATGGTCATGTGGTCCTCCATACGACCATGTGCTATCACAAAAAGGCTTTGTTTATAAGGGAGAATGAAACAATGACAAATGGCAGCATGTGGTAACCGTTTCAAATCAATCCAAACCCTGTGCACTCTGTGGAAAGGTCATATGTAATGCATATAAAACCGTGGTTTTAAAATCATTATAAACGCGCCTCTGCATATACAACGGTCATGTTACACATTACAACCGCAAGCTTTGCAATTTGTTTTAAAATGCGCGCCCTCCGTTTATATATAATGGGTCATGTGGTAATGCATACAACCGCGGTCTGGAATCCAATGCCTTGCATAATGTGTTAAGTCATATGGTGAATAATACAACCACGGGTTGGGGCTAAGCCCCGGCCCGACCCCCCGCCATATTAAACATTAAACAAATTCAAATAAATATAAACCCATATATGTAATAAGAACCAACGCATGGCGCGCCGGTTGGGCGGCCTTTGCCAAAACTTTGCATGGTGGGAGGAGGTCTGGGGTTTGAGTCCCACAGACTCCATAAAATTTTGAACTAACAACCAATTACAACGGTGCCATGTGGCAGCCCATGACTAGGCCACGTGGCACCTCACCATTTGTCCATTAAATGCCATGTGTCGCATCGTGATTTGACCACATCTGTCAATATGAAACTGCCACATCATCATATTCCACCTCAGCATACGAACGTACGGTCTCTACCACGTCAGCATCTGTACGGACTGTACGGACTGCACAGTCAGCATAATTTTTTTACATGTTTGGCGATTCGAACAGATCGTGATATCTCTCTCATCTGACGTTCGTTTGAACCCAAATGAGTTGTGTTAGGTTCATAACGACGAGGGCTACGCACCCGTTTTTTTTTAGGCAATTCTGAGAACTTTGATTTTTGAGCTAAATTTTGACCCCTGGTCCAGATTTTGATCATGCCTTCCCACTGAAAGGCTTTTGGACCCACAAAAGCTTATGATCATCTGTCTGAGATTCAATACTCCTCTGCTTTCAAGTTCTATCAACTAATTCTACTTGAAAAGTCTTTTCGACAATCACCTGAATACTTTGACATGCCTTGCACTGCAACTGACTATGTCCCTCAACAGGGATGATTTTAGGGGCTAAATTTCGCTCGTGGGCTAATTTTCCATGGTTTTTCCCAAAAACCGATTCGCTATTCTAAAAATGATTCACCCAAATTCTATAGGATAAAATTATTTTACCTTAAAATCGCCAAAATTTTATACTGACTTATATAAAATCCTCAGAAATTTGAATATTTTTACAAAAATATCGCCAAAAATTTATAGTTGGCATATGAAGGATTAGTAAAATTCGCCAAGGTTTCTACATTTTAAAATAATTTTCCATACTTAAAATCATCCCTATCCCTCAACCACCGTTCTCTGACTGTTGTTGACCCACTATTCTCTTTGTGCTTGGAAGACTGCCAACCTTCCCACTGAGAATCAAGTCCCTCTTGTGAACTCTTTGGCGTCAAAACGATCTGCTCTCCAATGGATGCAAAAACTTTCCTGCGACATCTTGTCACAAACCAAGAAAACCATCAATCTTGAAAACAAATTTATACAAGACTGAAAATGATGCCAACAAAGTCTTTTTCTCTTCAAGCAAATGGTTGCATCTTGTACTTCATCAAAGTACATGGCATTTTCCTGCATCTTGGTGTACTCAAAATCAACTTACAAGCCAACAAACACCATCGACTAAACACAAGTCGAAAAACATGATCGACACAACATAGTTGTCAAGACAACATTGACACAAGTCGAAACTCATTTGAAACATATTGACCTTCTCAAACTAACAAGTCGACATTCATGATACATAATTATGTTCCAATCATGAATCATTCATGATGAACCATCACCAGGTTCATTGCTTACACATACACAAAAAAAAATGTATGTGCATGACTCTTCAACTCTCCTTCCAGTACAAACAGAAGTACATAAACCCAAAACATGTGGGTACATAAGAGCTGAATATGAAAAAGATATATGGCTGTAACAAGTGAACATCATATCCATCTTTTACATCCTCCTGGCGAAGTTGTGCAACAACAAGAATGCCTTCAAATGAATTGCATTCACATGCAACTTGCATCATACAAGTTGTGATAAACTGCTGCAACTTATCATGCTTTCAACACAAATGCATACATAAGGCTGAAATATGCATCTACAACAGAAAATGCAAGCCTTACTTGCTCAAGAAATCCAACCATTTCTTACCAAGCCAACTCAATGGTGACTTTTTCTGCTGAAAATTGTCTTCTTGTGAATCATCTTGACACACATCGATGATGGAATCTCCTCTTCCATTCTTGCCAATCTCTTTATCCATCTGCTTCTTGTGTTGTGGATGACTGGTTGGATGCAATGTCCAACATTGGTCAATGAGATGACTCCTCTTCTGACAATGAGTACAAATCTTTTGCATCCTCTTTTCACGTTGTCTTTGCTTGTAAAGTTTCCTGAAAGTGGCCAATCTTTTCCAACATTTTGAAACATGATGGTTATATAAACCACAATATGTACATGGATTTTTTCTTCCATTTTTACATGCAAATTTATCATGCTTAACATAATCAAAA
>ML800710.1:67762-131437 GCA_009831015.1 Picea engelmannii
CATGCAACCAAAGGTCACTACCCTGGCTTGGTGACCAGATAGTGGCAATGTCATACTGCTAAATACCTATGAACATAATGGGTCGGCTCGTGATGAGACCTCCCATCCTCTTGGTTAGGTCTTGTTTTTTATTATTTTTCTTAAGGTCCCTTTAGTTTCTTATCGAGAGGCTTTTTATTGACTTCTCGGGGATCCCCTGGGCAAAGCATCTCTAGGTTTTATTTCCTATGGATTTTATCTTTTACCAGCTGCTTTTACCTCCTGGGCCTTTAGCCCCTTCTTCCCACAAGACAAAGTGTAACCCTCAAAGGTCATCATAATGGTCAGACTAGGGGAATGGGATGGATGAGCGGGGTATAATATGTAAATATGATAAGATGGTGGGAGCGGACGATGGCTCTGCAAATCCCCCTTGGTGGCTAACCAAAACCCTTGAATACAAGCTTACTAAGTCACCCAATCAATCACCCCAACAATGGTCAAGTGGATTAGTGTAAGATCCAAGCAGTCATCAGAAATGAAAGGAACTTAATGCATATATGAGAAGGTTATAACGATCAAATATGACACATACCATGATACCTCGGACCAATTATTTCATGGAGCAAGAGTCCTCTCTGATGCAAGTCCAGGCTGGTGGTGATGGAAGTTGCTATTTGCTGATAGGACAAGTCTGGCGAAGAAGAATAAAGATGGGCCCTCCAGGGCCATGCTCAAGTCAATCCCGCTCTCGGTACTCCATGTCTAGGACCATGTGGGCCTCGAGACATTATCTCCTAGTTATCCCTAGATATCGGGGATAACAATACCATCAAGTGGTATCAGAGGCACAAAATATACTTCTTTAGGCAAGGAGAGGAAGTATGATACCATCAAGTGGTATCAGAGCCACATAATAAACTTATGTAGGCAAGGAGAGGCATTTTGATACCATCAAGTTGTAAATTCTAACCTTGTAAAATATCTATTGTAAACAGATATTCAGAAAAGAACAGAAAAGATACAATGGAAAATGCAAACATTACACAGAGATTTTTTCGCTGGAAACTCAAACCGGGAAAACCAGCATATTCTATATGCATTCATTGTGTTACAATGTTTACAATACAAAATACATATACGAGCCAGCGGCATCCAAAACCCTAATTCCTTAACCAGAAATAGAAAACCATCGGCAAAGAAACTATGTGTCAAAAAACCACCTAAATATAATGCGGTCCCAAAAAATGCGGTCCAGATCCAGAAAAAAAAAAATCGGGGGCACTGCCCCTGAACCCTTGCATGCCCAGCGCATATGTTCTAGCACTACTACACATGAAAATAATATAACACATACCCAACATTCTCCCACTTGTTGTTTTCTTTGCATACAGGGGGTTACAGGGTTACATAGTCAACAATCCAAGGCAGTAATTCCCATGGATCATCTACACCAAGAGAACTTCTCAGTGCTCACATATTTTGTTAATGAGTCTGCAACATTATTCAAAGTGTCCACCTTCATCAGTGATACTTTCTTTTCTTCAATCATGTCTCTCACAAAGTGATATTGAACATCAATGTTCTTTGTCTTTGAATGATAAGCAGGGTTCTTCGCCAGAAAAATTGCACTCTGACTGTCACACTTTGTCCTTACAGCTTGTTGTACATACCCAATACCTGAACACAATATTTGTAACCATACTGCTTCCTTACTTGCATGAGTGGCTTCCATGTATTCAGCTTATGTAGTTGAAAGTGCCACTACAGCATGTCTTTTGCTCATCCAACTTATTGCTCCTCCAAACAGGTTAAACACATACCTGCATGTAGATCTCCTACGATCCAAATCTCCAACCTAGTCTGCATCCACAAAGCCATGTATATCCACTACTCTGTCCAATCTCAGTCTTCCTTCGTAGCACAATCCATAGCTAGCAGTGCCACGCAAATACCTGAAAACCCTCTTTACTGTTGTCCAATGCTCCTTCCCTAGTTTTGACATATACCTGCTCAAAACTCCCATTGCATGTGCAATGTATAGTCTAGTACAGACCATTGCATACCTCAAACTGTCAACTGCACTCGCATATGGAACATGAGACATGTCCTCCTCTTCTTCATGTGTCTTGGGACACTGATCCGCAGATAACTTTACACCAACAGGAATAGGAACCTTGACCGGTTTACATTCCTGCATATTAAAATTCTGCAATATTGTCTCGACATATTTTCTCTGATTTAACCAGAGTTTCCTTCTTTTCCGATCTCTTTTAATTTCCATGGCCAAAATGAAATTTGAAGCACCGAGATCCTTCATGTCAAATTTAGAGGACAACTGAATTTTCACATCTTGGATAATCTCCTTGTTGTTTCCTATCAGCAACATGTCATCCACATATAATACCAAATAAATCAAATGATCACCAATTAATTTAAAATACACACAGTGATCTTCTTTGCTTCTTGTGAAGCCAAGTACCATCATATAAGTATCAAATTTTTGATACCACATTATTGGTGATCGTTTTAAACCATACAAGGAATTTTTCAGCTTGCATACTAGCTCCTTCTTTTCCTTCACAGCATAACCTTTTGGTTGCTTCATAAAGATTTCTTCTTCCAGATTCCCATGAAGGAATGTCGTCTTCACATCCATTTGTTCTATTTCAAAATCAAATGCAGTAGCAATAGATAACAGAAATCTTATGGAGGTTAACTTGGCAACAGGAGAAAAAATCTCACCAAAATCAATTCCATCAACCTGGGAATAACCCTTTGCTACTAACCGAGCTTTGTATTTCTCCACCTTTCCTTCTGCATTCAACTTCTTTTTAAATACCCATTTGCTGCTAATGGGATTTCTTCCAGTTGTCAACTCCACTAGATCCCAAGCCTCATTCTTATCCAAAGATGTCATTTCTTCTTCCATGGCCCTTTTCCGAAGATTTCCATCCTCTGAATCCACTGCCTCCCTGACAGTTCTAGGATCATCATCAGTGATAGACAAAGCAAAATTTGAATGGAAATCAGATGGACTATACCTTTCTGGTAGCCTTCTTTCTCGATATGATCTCCTCAATACTGGAGTATAAGGATCTTCTTCTTTTGATTCATGTTCTTCTGTAGAGTCGGATTCATCATCATTTAAATCAAACTCTATTTTCTTTGGTTCTTCCTTACTTGGTAGGACTTCATGTTTAACAACAAATTTCATTTCTCTAAATAGCACATCTCGGCTATACACAACCTTCTTAGTTTCTGGGTTCCAAAGCTTATAACATTTGAGACCATATTTATATCCAATAAAGATACATTTTTTAGTCTTCTTATCCAACTTACTCTTGTTTTCCTTTGGAACATGAACATATGCATCGTAGCCAAATACCTTAAGATGTGTGAGAGAAGGTTCCTTGCCAGTCCATACCTCTTGTGGAGTCTTGTCATCCAACGTTGATGAGAGTGATTTGTTGACCGGATAACATGCAGTACCCATTTCCTCTGCCCATAATTATTTCCCTAACCTGGCACCACTAAGCATGCACCTTGCTTTTTCCATCAACGTCATGTTCATCCTTTCTGCAACTCCATTCTGCTAAGGTGTATATGGAGTAGTCTTCTGCCTTACTATACCGCACTTCTTACAGAATTCTTCAAATTCATTCCCGCAAAACTCTCCGCCATTATCTGTCCTCAGCGCCTTAATTATTTTCTCTGTTTCATTCTCAACAAGAGCCTTAAACTCTTTAAACATGTGAAAGACTTCATATTTCTTCCTGAGGAAATATATCCAAGTTTTCCTCGAGAAGTCATCTATAAATGAGACATAGTACACAGATTTTCCCAATGATGGGATGGACACAGGTCCAAAAATATCATTGTGAACTAGCTATAAAATTCCTTTTGCCCTCGTTGCACCAGAGGGGAATCTTACCCGATTCTACTTCCCATATAAACAATGTTCATAGAAATCAAAATCCAGAGAGCAGTTAGACATACCTTCAACCAAACCTTTACCGTGTAGTAGTCGAAGACCCTTCTCTCTAATATGCCCCAGTCTTTGATGCCACAAGATAACCTTTTCTCTAGAGACTGTAGGAGTTCTTTCTTCTTCAACTCCAATATCAGGAATAATGGACCTAT
This sequence comes from Picea engelmannii, assembly GCA_009831015.1. Lineage (NCBI taxonomy): Eukaryota > Viridiplantae > Streptophyta > Pinopsida > Pinales > Pinaceae > Picea > Picea engelmannii. The sequence goes on from ML800710.1 coordinate 71,885, forward strand.
TACACCCATCACTAATAGTGCTTCCTAACAGCTTATACAGAGTTTCAAACCGAACTCCCTTCATCAACACCATTTCTCCTCGAACCATCCTACAAGTTCCCTTTTCAAATATTGTTTTTACCCCTGCATATTCCTTTTTTCTTACAGAAATCAAATTTCTGGCCATACCTGGGATGTGCAGAACACTGGGCAGTGTTCTAATCCTTCCATCTATGAGCCTCAACTTGACCCTTCCTCTTCCTATGATTCTGGTTGTCGAATCATTACCTAGGAAAATATTACCTCCATCATACCTTTCATATTCGCAGAACCACTCCCTGTGGGGAGTCATATGAAAGGATGCACCATATTCAATCAACCATGCCTCATGATCTTCATGTGTGCTTGAAGAGGCCAAGTACACATCCCCTCCTTCTTCCTTGGAGGTATTTTCTTCTATAGAAGAAGATTCTTCAAATCCCTTCTTTTTCTCAACTTTGGATCTACACTGCTTCTTATAGTGCCCTTCTTTTCCACATCTCCAACATACCCTTACAAACTTTCCGGGAGATTTAGATCTACCCTTAGACTTAGATCTCCCACTTAAAAAATAAGATCTATTTCTTTCCCGGGAACGTCCTCTTGCAAATAATGTGTTTGTGATATGTCCTTACAAATTCTTCCATCTCATCTCCTCTGACAACAAGGATGAGACCACTTCTTCAAACTTCAAGGAAGTTGTATTACTACCTATGGCCACAACCAGACTATCCCACGAGTCTGGTAAAGAACACAACAAACTGATACATTTATCTTCATCTGAAATTTTAATCTCAATAGATACTAACTGACTTACCACAGTATTGAAGGTGTTCAAATGCTCCGCCACCGAGTCTCCATCTCTCATCCTCAAGTTATATAGCTTCTTTCTCAGGAATAGTTTATTTACCAGGGACTTAGACTAATACAACTTCCCCAACTTTTCCCATAAATCCTTGGATGTAGCTTCCTCTGACACATTCAGTAATACTGAATCGGAGAGACACAGTCGGATTTTGCTCTTTGCCTTCTGATGCAACTTTTTCCAGTCATCTACAGAAGTTCCTGTAGGTACAGTACCTGTATCTACCGCAATCCACTGATCTTTGTCCACCAACAGATCTTCCATCTTGAGATTCCACAGCTCAAAACTTTTCCCATTAAACTTCTCGATCTCCATCTTCGAATTGCTTACCATTTCTTTTCACCTGAAAAACAATACCGCAGATCTCCCACTGTAACAAGGCTTATCACAGTCCCAAGCCAAACCCTTGACCACAAAGGCATCCCCCTTAAGCCAATAAAGCTCTGATACCAAATGTAAATTCTAACCTTGTAAAATATCTACTGTAAACAGATATTCAGAAAAGAACAAAAAAGATACAATGGAAAATACAAACATTACACAGAGATTTTTCCCTTGGAAACCCAAACCGGGAAAACCAGCATAGTCTATATCCATTCATTGTGTTACAATGTTTACAATACAAAATACATATAGGAGATAGCGGCATCCAAAACCCTAACCCAATGACCTAGATTAGTCCAAAACCCTAATTCCTTAATCGGAAATAGAAAACCATCGGCAAAGAAACCATGTGCCAAAAAACCACCTATATATAATGTTGTCCCGAAAAATGTGGTCCTGATCAAGAAAAAAAAAAATTGGGGGCGCTACCCCTGCACCCCTCGAGGGGGGGCCTAGAGGCCCCCCTTCTTACACTACTACACATGCAAAGAATATAACACATACCCAACACAAGTGGTATCAGAACCAAAATTTGCATGTAGACAACAGGCAAAAGAGACAAAGAATATCGCCCAATATCATCAAATAGTATCATAAGTTCGTCTGTAGACAGCAGGTGAAGGAAGACAGAGTGTGATGCTCTATAAATATTGTTGCAAGGTGTGCAGCAGATGGTAGACAACTAGGTGGGATGAGCCATAAGAACCAGTCACATTATTGAAGGCAGAAAGATGGCTACCGAAGGCAATGAGCATGGTCGAAGAGGAGACCACCAACAAAAAAACAAAGTAGATATTGGCAAGGAGCTCAAGGAAATCAGAGAAGAGATGGAGAGGTTGACATTGAAGATGAAATAGGAATCCCAGGTATGTTGGAGGTAAGAATGGCCAATGAAGTAGAGAGAAAAATGGCATGTTCAAAGGTTGTTGGCCAGAAGGCAGTAACAAATGTTGAGAAGGTGGCTGAGGCATGTTGAAAACCTAAGTGAAACAGAGGAGGAGCTGGTTTGCATCTGTGAGCCAGAAGTTGGAGAAAACCTCAGCGATGAGGAGAAGATATCAAGCAGATATCTCGTAGACTGCCAAGAGGGCAGCAATGAGCTATCAGATTGTCAGGTGGGCAATGAGATGAGTTCAATGGAGGATCTCATGAACTTCCAGGAGGGCAGTGATGAAAAATTCATATTGTTAGGTGGGAAATAGATGAGATCATCTGAAGATCTCATAGACTTCCAAGAGGGCAGAGGATAAATATCTATTTTCCAGGTGGGCAAGGAACAGGAGAGGAGACTATCTGAAAGTCTCATGAACTCAACTGAGAGTTCATATCAGCAAGGGGTTCTAATAGAGGAGGATCATAGGAGTGTTCTAATCATTGGGGGAATCGATATATTCCCCCCACATAGCCCAGCAGAGTCCAGTGTGTGTATTGCAGGTGAGGAGGTGATGCAGCAAGCATCCAGAGGAATAGGCCGTGGGGCCAAATGTTTGTGAAGAAAATATTTTGTGTACTGCAGATGCAGTAGAGGAGAGACAGCCAACAATGACTGTCATAGAGGAGAAGCAACAGACATCAAAATCTTCCCCAACAGAAGGAGAAGATCATTCAGAGGAATGGCTTAGAATTTTCAGTCCGGAAGATGAACAAGAAGTGACTACAGAACTATAGCCTGCAACAGAAGAGGAAGCAAACAACATGGACTTTGTTGATCTTTACAAGGAAATGGAAGCCCTAGAGAGAAGGGTAAATATGCAGAGTAGGCATATCCAACAGGTCAAGTTGGAAACAGATGGAGGAGAATTCCAATATGAGGAGCAGCTGGAGGAAGTTGGAGTTGTACCAGAAAAGGAACTAGCAGAAGATAATCTGTTAGAGGAGGAAGTTGAGCAACAGCTCATTGATGAGACTGCAGAACTGGAGTCTCCAGAAGGGTGGCAAGATAATACCACAGGAGATCAAGGAAGCAAGGGAGATCAAGTTTATCTACCCTTTGATGTGTATGAGGAAGAGGATTTGCAGCCGAGAAGACTGCAAAGGAAGAGCCAGCCAACAGATCAACTAGAAGAAGTGATAGAGGAAATAAGGAAGATGATGTTGAGGCCAGCAGAGGAGACTGTCAGTAGGAGGAAGCTAAGCAGAATATAACCTGCAAGAGTAGCAGGGAAGCAGAAACAACAAAAGAGAAGAGAAGCAGGAGGATAGCTCCAAGGGAAAGTTTGGGATCAAGAGGGATTTCAACAGCAGAGCAGAGGAGCTCATGAGTAGGAGTTCATGATTTTCCCAGTAGTGGAGTATGATGCAGGAGCATCGCTCCACCTCAACAACGCATCGGATGTTAGCACATAAAAGTGCATTCACAGAGGGTAGAGGCACCAACCCTCTCATTTTTCTCTCATTTTAAATTTTAAATGTAATACTTAATGCAAATTAAATGCTTTAAGGTTGGAAGAGCTGAGTTGATGCCTTTGTACAGGAAGTAGGTGAGTTAGCCTTTAATGGATAACAGTAGGTTGATGTAGATCTGATTCGGAATGGATTTTTCATTCAATTTAAACTGCATCGGTAGTTAGGCATTGTAAATGGTGATTAGACACCACTAGTGTAGTTTGGAGGGAAAGCTCGAGGAGCCCCTCTTTTGTAAAAATATTTGTAATCAATTGTTCATAATTCAAGGAGAAGAAGAAGGAGCGAGTAGAGAGCTCAGTAAAGGAGATAGTCGAGATTCAGTTGCAGTTTGAGCCTACACCCATTGTAAACAGGCATTCATATTAATACAAAGAGCAGTATTTCCTTCCTATGAGTTTTTTGTGCATTTATGTGTTTTATGAATGATCATCTGTGTGTGTTTATGAATGTATGTTGTATATGTATGAGATAGGTTTCATCTGCAAGGATAAGATAGACAAAATTCTATGTCTGTGAGTTTGTTGGATTATTTCTAGGTTCTTTAGGCTAAATGAAAGGAGTGCATGATAGAATATTGGAAACTCTATGAGCCAACGCAAGGAGTGTTTATCTAAATTCGTTCGAGTCAGAGAAGAACGTGCCAGGAGGGCACACCAGAATAGTTTACAGACTCAAGAAGCCTCAGAGTTACTAAATACTCTAGAGAAAATACTATCAGAGAAACCAGATCAGAAGTTGTTGAATACTTCGAAAGAATCTGCCAGGTGGGCATTGAGCGAGTGCAAGGAGTGCACAAGAGAACTATGCTTCGAGTTCATAGGAGAACGTGCCAGGTGGGCACACCATAATAGTTTTCATAATTAGGGAGGAACCTCAAGGTTACTGAACACCTTGGAGGAGAAATTTTGTGAAGGAGAAAACACATCCAGAGTTGTTGAATACTTTGAGAGACTACCATGAAGGCAGAGGGCAGGTGCAAGTGTGCACAAGTGAACTCTATTTTGATTTCAGAGAGAAGAGAAGTGTCAAGGAGAAGACACCCATAGAGTTATTGAAGACTCTGAAGGAAGATCTCAGCAAGGAGTGCTTTGAGCAAGTGCAAGGAGTGCACAGAACCAACACCTTCTGAAGTGTTGGGAGAGGTTGAAGGAAACAGAATTGTTCAACACTCTGAAGGGAGAGCACTAAAAGTGTGCATTGAGTGGATGCAAGGAGTGCATTAGTGAACCTGAAAGAGTTTAGTTCAGGAGAAGACCTGTGTAAGGGGTGCACCAGGCCAACACTTAGACAAAGTGTTGAAAGTTTGAAGCCATCTGAAGGCTCAGTCGAGCGCAAGGAGCGCGCGAGAACTCTAATTCGAGTTCTGGGAGAAAGGTTGCCAAGAGGGCACATCATAAGGTTAATACTCATAGGAGATTCAAGTGAAAGTATGCACAGAGAGCGAAAATAGTGCACAAGTGAATTCTCATAATTCAGAACTCAAGGAGTGAAGTTGTGCAAGGAGTGCACAAGGCCGACATCCTACTAAAGGGTTGGTAGAGGCTTTGGAGGAAAAGAGCATGGAAATCCTTTGAAGAGGAGCAAAAGGCCGATACCTTTTGGAAGGCCGATAAACTGCAAATCTCAGGTGAGATAGTGCAAGTGTGCATGGAGACTCTGCCCAGCGAGCAGAGGCCAAGGACCTTCAAATGTTCAAATTGTGAAGACAGTGTGGGTTCGCACTGAAGAGAGAACAAGGTGTGCGTCGGAGATGGACTTACTTCAAGTCCAAAAGCTTATAAAGAGAAGAGAAAGTCAAGACTCAAACAGTTGGGCTCACATGAGAAATCTCAAACGTCGCAGCCTTTGACACTTGCAATTTTTCACAATTTTGGGAGAAAGTCAAAGCTTGCCTGGAGGAGCTGTAGAAACTGTTAGATCAGTTGCAAAGGAGGAGATATAGACTGTTGAAATCTATGTCCATAAACCAGTAAAGAGCGCGTAGAGGAGAGAGACAAATCCCAACCATCGGATTTGGCGCGAAGGACCAACAACTGTTGGATCCAGAGGTAAGTGCATGAGCCTTAAATCCTTTGAAAGTGCACAAGGGAGCAGACTTGTGTATTCCTGAAGTCTCAAAGTGGATCAGGACCGTCCATCGTCAAGACAGACAGGTGGCAGAAGATCTGGAAGTCCGAAGCAGAAGCAGTTCAGGGGAATCCAGGTGAGTAGCAAGTAAAATCATCGAAGCTCTGAAGCCCAAAGATCATATTAGTTGTCGGTGCTAGGAAGGGACATGTGGATAAATATATGAGACTCTAGAGGAATTGCGCTCCTAGAGATTTCAGATATGGCTGTCGTAAAACTACCAGAGTCCCGAAGGCAGAGTCAATACCCACCGTTGGTTGGAGAGGACACGTGTTAGTAGATCTGGAGGTCTAGAGGTACCACCCTTTGGATAAATTGGGACAATATGAATCGAGAACTCCCGAAGAGTCGGGAGCCGGAGTTAATCATAGTCTTCAGATACCCGAGGAGTGAGAATCATCGATCGCATCAGTCATGTTTGCGGTTCGACGCTCGGAGGAATAGGCGACAAGAAAAGGTGAAAACACCCGGAGCCCGTAGCTCCGAAGCGTCCTTTGAGTAGGCGCTTGGTCATAGTTTGTGGTCACATGTCGTTGTTGTCGGAGAAAGGGGGATAAATCTTGATATTTGAGATTGAAGGCACGGGAAGCTAGAGAAAAGTACCCAAGGGGTTCGGGTCAGCACAGACTTGCACCAGAAGGAGGAAAAAGGGCCCGAAATCGCCAGGTATCGGCAGAGTTTTCCCATAGTTTGGCCCCGGGTCTCTTGAGAGACTATGAAAGTTTTCAGAGGTTCTCATCCGCTATTTTGAGCACGGGAAATAAATTAGAGGCCTGGGGATAAGGTTTTGTGGTTCCAACAGGGGTCGAAGAGTCGATTCGGTTCAGAAATTTGAAGATCCTTAACCGGGAGGTCATAGAATCCTGAGGAGGGAAGGGGGGTTGCATCATTAATGGTATTGCAATAATTGACTATTTCATACTTCTGATTAAGGAATATTTGATTATTTCTTCATGATTACTTTATTGCTTGTTCTCATCTTGCATTTTTTGTAAATTACCTTGACACTCTTGGTTCTAATATTCTTCCATGTTGTTTATTTGTGATCTTGTTTCTTCTCTAAATGAACTGACATGACTATCATTCGAACATGTTTGGTGTGTTCAATGATTAAATTTGACAAGGGAATCTCTCCAATGAGAATCTAGAGTTGGATTAATAGGTCATTCTCTCCTTCCTCGGGGATAATCTTTAATAAATTATTTTCAATACGAGTCATTTGAATCCATATTCTATCTCTAAGTTGACCTTCTTCATCTAATCCACTTCAAATTAATGTTAGACCAAGTTCGGTATGTAAACCCTAGTAGAGGACTTCCTTTATGCTTAGACATTACCTTATTGGATCTAATGTTTGTATTGATGCAGGTCCCATCTCATTGATCTCCATTCTTTCAATGTTACTTTTCAATCGTAGGGCTCCCATGCTAGCCTATATATTTTGTAAAAAATCTTCTAGAACAAGAGTTGTCACGGATGCTTCCTCTTCCATATCTAATTGGTATTCACACCTCAACTTAAATAGGGTTATAATATCATCAACCTAGCACTCTATTAGATCTACAACCTTAAGAATTTTCATAGTTTCTTACTCTTCTACACCTCATCAATCATCATGAATTGACTCAGGTATGTTTAACAACCTATCCACCTGATGCTTCACTACTTCTTCTCTTCTTCCTGATTAATGAGGGTCTATGGCTTCCCGTAATTCAAATATTCTTTCCTACCTCTTATCTCTCTCAGTTTTTTGCAAGTCGACTAAGGGCTTGTAGCTTACATCCTTCTCTCTATTATTTTCTTTGTTTCTCCATTCAAAGTGTAATCTCTTTGTCTCTCAGACATCTCTTTCTTCCCTCCATTTCTTAGCATACTTGTTTCTTTTCATTGGCCTTCTTTTGTCTTTTAAGAATGAGTCAGCTAGGGTTTCCTCCTTATAGAGACATCTCATGAGTAGCTAGCACCCCATCGTTGGCCTCGATTCTACTCTCAGTTGATGAGGGTGGACAGAACATTCATGTTCATACTTAGCTTTCTTACTTTAATAGCAGGTATTCCCACTCTTCCTGCTTATTTTTCTAGATGGTGCACAACAATGTTCTAAGGGGAGGTCTTGCTTATTTTCCTTTGTCAATAATGCACTTGTTCAATAAATTTTGCAAGTAGAAAAAGAAACTACCCTTTGTGTCTATGAAGAATATCCTTTTCACGTCATCCAGAGATGTGTGTTCTTCTATTGCTTGTTCTTCACAAAATTCATTTATAATATTTTTGCACCACTCAACCATTATTTTTTTGTCTCCATTGAGTAGTTTCTTCAACGATTTTTTTTTCTATTAAATAGGAATGTATGTGTTGTAAATTTTGAGTAACTTATTTATCTCCACAAGTACTAAATCTAATACTATATCATGGATTTCTATAAAAAATTGTGCCCTTGTCTATGCAAGGGTCAATGGATTTGTTTTTGCATAAGTCTTAAAATAGTTTTCTAACTTACTCTCCCACCAATCACTTATCTTCTTCTCACTCAACATCTGTGCATGCATGCATTTACTATACAATGTTTTTGTCCTAAATTAGTGTTACAATTCCTCTTAGGTCGTTAAGTGTATTCAATTTTCTTTAACTTTTAACAATTTGTACAATAAATGCATGCATCAAGATCACTGAAAGAAAGACATCCACAATATACACAAGATTTATCTTGGGAAACCCTCTTGGAGGAGAAAACCCATAAAATCTTATTCAATATAGATTCATCAACAAGTACAATGTCTCTCTCCAAGAGAGATCTCACAAAACAAAAGATAACTAGAAGATAGACCAGAAACCCTAACCAGAATAGAGTAGCGCACCACTAGACCAAGATAGGCCTACAACAGATAACCAAAACCCTTCACCAAAACACCCTTACTCTGTAGTTGTGTCTCCTCCTCAGACTTGCGCACTTTTCCTTGAGAGAGAGAACTTGTGTTGTGTGTGTTGTCCAAATGAGGCGCTTAGCTTTGTATAAATGCAAGTTGAGTCACCCTGTAATTAGGTCAAGGACGACTTGTGCAATTGACACTTTCTAATTCACTTTTGACTTTTACAAAGGCACAATAGGGTCGGCTTTTACAAATAAACATAATATTATTCTTTTAGGGTTTTGACTTGGTCTAATACAATTAAATATAATAAGAATATCTTTTGAAGCTACTCAAACTTTAACAATTAGTATTGTCGGTAATGGAACCAATGTTGTAATATGAGGTATTACAATGTTATTCTAGTTACCAGTAGTGCAACATTAAACCATATTATACAGGAAATATTATACAAAAGCATACACACATAGAAGGAGAAGAATGAAATAAGAGAAGTAACTATAGACCCAACAATAAGTAGCATTTTCTTAATCCTTGATAATCCCCCTTTACAATGACAATTTCTTGTACATTTATATTGTTACACAGATGGAAGGTAGTTACAACTTCCAAAACTACCTTAGTTAGTTGACCCAATTAGTCTACTAACAAACTCGAATGCCTATTCATATATACTTGTATGCTTCTAGTCAACTCATTATTCCACTACTTAATCAACTTCTAGGCCTAGCCAACTAGTCGACTAGGCTCCTCCAACAACATCCTACTTAATGGGTAGATAATGTTGTATTTCCCAATATTGAAGTCACATAGACCTTTGGAAGACCATGAAAAAATAATGTCGAGCTCTTTAAAGAGTTCAAGTAATTTTTATTTTGTTCATTTGTACACTTAGCCCCTATATACAATATTTTGGGATCGTCATCATAATCAATATTCATAGTGAAAGTTTCTTCAATCTTGTGTTTACAGAATTCATTGTTCGGTGATTTGTAGTTTTAGAGGAATCATTAGTCAAAAACAAGTTTTCCAATGGGATGAGGCATTTGGGATAAAAATTGTGATAAAGATTAATGATATAGTTGAAACTAAATATTTTCATCATGATGGAAGATTTGCCAAGAATCATTATTGTTGGTCATGGGAGAATGACAAAGAAAATAGAATTACAATTTGGCCTATTTTTTAAAAGTAGTTTACTCAAATTAGAAGCCTAGACAACTAGTTTATAAGTTGCATCAATTAGTTCCCTTTGTATGTAAGTTAGGTTGAAAGGTAGAAACTTTCCAATTAACACCCATACAAGTTAACTATATCATTTGAAAATTTTCTTGGCATGGGTGTAAATTCATTTGACCAAGTTTATTATTAACTCGTAATCACAAAAAAACATTAAGATGTTTACAAGAAAGGTCTATATCTTTATTTAGTCCTAAACACGGGGTTTCAAATTACGCAACAATGTTTGTACATGAAAATTTTGAATGAAAAGAAAATTGATGAGCTTTCCCTATTGGGGAGTATAAAATTATACCAACACCAATACTTTCATTTGAGGAAGTTTCATCAAATTGCATATGCCAAATTTGATCATTATGATCAACAATTGGTTCTGCAATATGAAAGTATTCTTCCTTAGTGAAAATGGAATAAGTACCTGATCTAATTCTAAATAATTAACACTAGAATCAAGAAGATTTTGAATGTACGGTATTATTTTTAATTCTCCTAAAATTATGACATTTTTAACATCACGTTGAATTGTCATGTGTGAACCATGTAAGTTGAGATAGGCATTAATCAATTGTTCCCATTCTCTTCCTAAAATGATTGAACAGTTTCCTACTTTCATGTCAATAACTTGAATAACTTTTAGGATGTGTGCACATAACTAGAGTCCATTCTTTGATTTTACCAACTGTTGGATATATATATATATATATATATATATATATATCGTGTTTTTAGCCTCATTAGAAAGAATAAATTTCCAATTGCTCCATAATGATTTTTGACATGATGTTTATTTTGTAGATTTTAACCTTGTACAATTAATTACTGTAAACATATTCTGACTAAAACATAAAAGATACAATGGAATGACACACACACACACACACACACACACACACACACATTATACATATATTTTTACCTTGGAAACCCAAACCAAGAAAATCAACAACCTTTTTACAGCCACACCTTTAATATTATATTTGTCGTGTATTCATTGTTTACAATACAATACAATATATAGGTTCCCATAGAATCCAAAACCCCTAATCCATTGACCCGGATTAGTCAACAACCCTAATTCCTTAACCAAAATTAGAAAACCATAGGCGAAAACCATGTGCCAAAAAACCTCCCAAAAACGGATGCAAAGAATATAACACATACCCAAAATTCTCCCACTTGTTGTTTTCTTTGCATACAGGGGGTTACAAGGTTACATAGTCAACAATCTAGGGAAATAATGCCCATAGATCCTCTACACCAAAAGAAATTCTAAGTGCTCACATATTTTGTTAATGAATCTACAACATTCTTCAAAGTGTCCACCTTCATCAACAACACCTTCTTTTCTTCAACCTTGTCTCTCACAAAGTGATATTGAAAATCAATATGCTTTGTCTTTGAATCATAAGTCAAGTTCTTCACCAAGAATATTGCACTATGTCTGCCACAATATATCCTTACAACTTGATGTACCAACCCAATACCTAAACACAATCTCAGTAACCATACTACTTCCTTGCTTGCATGAGTGGATGTCATCTATTCAGCTTCTATAGTTGAGAGTGCCACTACAGACTATGTTTTGCTCATCCAGTCGATTGCTCCTCCAAACAGGTTAAACACATACCCACTTGTAGATCTTATGTGATCCATATCTCTAGCCATTTTGCATCAGCAAACCAATGTATGTCCAACACTCTGTCCAATCCTGGTCTTCCTTGGTACCAAAATCCATAACTAGTAGTGCCACGCAAATACATGAAAACCCTCTTTACTATTGTCCAATGCTCCTTCCATGGCTTTGACATATACCTACTCAAAAATCCCACTGCATGTGCAATGTTCGATCTATTATATACCATTGCATACATCAAAATTCCAACCACAATCGCATATGGAACACATCACATGTCCACTTCATTTTCTTGTGTCTTGGGACACTGATCCGCAGATAAATTTACACCTACAGAAATAGGAACCTTGATTGATTTACATTCCTGTATATAAACCTCTACAATATTGTCTCGACATATTTCCTTTGATTTAACCAGATTTTCTTGTTTTCTCAATCTCTTTTAATTTCCCTACCCAAAATGAAATTTGCAACACCAAGATCCTTCATGTTAAATTTAGAGGAAAATTGAGTTTTCACATCCTGGATAATCTCTTTGTTGTTTCCTATCAGCAACATATCATCCACATATAATACCAAATAAATAAGATGATCACTGGTTAATTTGAAACACACATAGTGATCTTCTTTTCTCCTTGTGAAGCCAAGTCCCAACATATAATTATCAAATTTTTAATACCACATCCTTGTAGATCGCTTTAACCCATACAGGGACGTTTTCAGCCTGCATATTAGCTGATTCTTTCCCTTCACAACAAAGCCTTCTGATTGTTTTATGTAGATTTCTTCTTCCATATCCCCATGTAGGAATGTTGTCTTCACATCTATCTATTCTACTTGAAGTTAACTTGGCAACAAGAGAAAAAATCTCACCAAAGCCAAATCCCTCAACCTGGGAATAACCTTTTGCTACAATCGAGCTTTGTATTTCTCCACTTTGCCTTCTACATTCAGATTCCTCTTAAACACCCATTTGTTGCCAATGGGATTTATTCCAATCGACAACTCCACTAGATCCCAAGCCTCATTCTTTTCCAAGGCTGCCATTTATTCAATCATGGCCTTTTTCCAAATATTTCTATCCTCTGAATCCACTGCCTCCCTAATAGTTATAGGATCATCTTCAATAATAAACAAAGAAAAATTTGAACGAAAATTAGGTGGAGTATACCTTTCCAATTTCCTTCTTTCCCAAATTGGTCTCATCAATATTGGGGTATGAGGATATTTTTCTTATGATTCATGTTCTTCTATAGAGTCTGATTCATCATCCTTAAATTCAAACTCTATTTTATTTGGTTCTTCCTTCCTTGGTAGGACTTCCTATTTGAAAACATCTTTGATTTATCTAAATATCACATCTCGGATATACACTATCTTCTCAATGTTTGGCTTCCAAACCTTTTAACCTTTTAGACCATCTTTATACCTAATAAAGATACACTTTTCAACCTTTTATCTAGCTTACTCTCGTTTTCCTTTAGAACGTGAACATAGGCATCACATCCAAATACCCTAAGATGTGTGAGAGAGAGTTTCTTACCAATCCATACCTAATGTGGAGACTTTCCATCCAATATTGATGAGGGTGATTGATTGACTAGGTAACATGCAGTACCCATTGCGTATGCCCAGAATTATTGTCCTAAATCGACACCACCGATGATGCAGGGATTTTGCAAGGGTCGTAACTTTTGACTTGGTTATTCATTTTGGATGAAATTTTACACGTAGTTGTGTCTCGAAGAGTTCACTGTTGTGTTGATCTGATCCTCCAAATCAAACATCATTTTGACACTTTTTCGGGGCCAAATTCTTTCATATAAGGCCTCAATTTGGGGTTTTAGTGTTTTTACGAGAATTTCTAAATTTTTAATTATCAATTATCTCTTGGTTTATGAACTTAATCGGAAAAGTGAGTTCACAAATAATATGGCTCTAGTTAGCTCTTAGTTATTGGTAAGTTTTAGAGTCATGCGAGAATTTCCTAAAATCAGTTGTTTTCGAAAATCTCATATAGTAGTTATAAGGGGTCAAACTTCCATTGTAATAGCTAGGATGGAGAAGGAATAATAGAGAGTTATTTTCCAGTCTCATGTGTTTTCGTGGTTTTTAGATCTTGTTAATGAATCTTAGTTTATTGGCTACATCATCTGGTATCAGAGAAGGAAGAGAAAGAGAAGGTCTTGCTCAGATGCACAAAGATATGCAAAACATCCAAAGGCAAGTAGTAGATCTTAGAAACATGTTGGCTAGTCAGAGAATAATACAAAGAGAAGTGTCTGATGAGGAGACAGACCAAGGATATGTAGATCAACATATAGAACATGAAGAAGAACAATTAGAGCACATGGATTTTGAAGAAAGGATGTTCAAGGCTCTAGAAGGGAGAAATGATAAGATCAAGATGGAAGTTTCAAAATATGTAGGGAATATTAAACCAGAGGAGTTAATAGATTGGTTGAACGCCATGGAAAAAATTTTTGAATGGTAGTCCATGCCAGAGGAAAATAATTTGAAATTTTCATGCACCAAGTTGAAGGGTCACTCCATGATATGGTGGGATCATGTGCAAAAAGATACAGGAAAAAAAGGAAAAGACAAAATTAGGACTTGGAGCAAGATGGAAAAAAAATTGCAAGAACTTTTTTTGCCTCTAGACTATGCCCAGACCCTTTTTCTTAGATTTCATAACTTGAAGAAAAACCTGTCCACCATGGAGGAACTCACAAACGAGTTTTATCAGTTGTCCATTTGCGTGGATCACCAGGAAACTAATGAGGAACTGGATACAAGGTATGTGAATTGTTTAAAAATTTCTATTCAAGATGAATTGAGAATGCATAGGGTTTGCGATGTGGAAGAGTCAACCAATTATCCTTAAAGGCCCAGGAAAAGGAAAATCAAAAATTTGCTCAAAGGAATAGAGGAGCAAGGAGGGGTACATCGTCTGCCTCACAGGGTGGTTTTTACTATGGCAAAGGCAAATCATCCTGAGGAGTTGAGAAACCAGAACATACTCTACAAGGTAACCTGAATTAGCCACGAGGAAGAGGATTTCAGAGGGGTAGAGGTTATGATGGTGGCAGAGGAGGACCTTATGTGTGTTTCAGGTGTGGTGTAGAGGGTCATGAAGCATTTAAATGCCCAAATTATAACATGCAAGAGCTTAAGCAAGGACAACAGCCTAGTTTGAACTTGGTCCAAGATGAGAATGAAGAAGAAGGAGTTGAATCTAAAGTCATGCCTAATATGGGGGGGAGTTTCATGATACAGAGGTCAATGGTGATTCCCGAAAAAGAGCAAAGGCAAATTAGCAACAATGAATATTTTAGGATTCAGTCAAATATTTTTCGAACCAGATGCACTTCCGGGGGAAAGGTATGTCAAGTTATTTTTGATAGTGGCATTTGTGAGAATATGGTTTCCAAAGAGATGGTAGATAAGTTAAAATTACGTTTTGAAACACATCCCCATCCTTATCGAATTGCATGGTTCAAAAATGGGAATGAAGTCGCCATTAATAAAATATGTTTGATCAAGTTTTCCATCGGTAAGACTTATAAAGATAAAGTATGGTGTGATGTCATTCTGATGGATGCATGTCATCTGTTATTGGGGAGGCCTTGGAAATATGACAAAAAGTTCATGCGAGATGGAGGAAATATTACCTACACCTTTTGGAAGGATGGATCAAAAGTCATCTTATTGTCCCTTAAGGATGAGGGAAAAACTGAGAATATGTTGTCAGAAATAGAGTTTGTTAAGGAAACGAAGGCAACCAGATTTTGTTATGCATTAATAGTTCAAAAAGGAGCGGTGGAAGACTTACCAATTCCTACTGAATTGGCCAAGATGCTAGAAGAATATGTTGATGTTATACCTAATGAACTACTTGACGGTCTTCCACCAAAGAGGGATATTCAACATCACATTGATCTAATCCCATAATCATCTTTACCTAATCAGGTAGCCTATAGAATGAGTTCTACACAACATGCAGAGTTCAATCAGAAAGTGAAAAAACTTATAAAGAAAGGTTTGGTAAGAGAAAGCATGAGTCCATGTGTTGTACTGGCGTTGTTGGCTCCAGAAAAGGATAATACATGGAGGATGTGCACCGATAGCAAAGCAATAAACAAAATTACCATCAAATACCAATTTCCTATACCGCACTTGGACGACGTGATGGATGTGCTAGCCGGAGCTAAATATTTTAGTAAGATTGATTTGTGAAGTGGATACCACCAGATCCAGATTCGCGAAGGGGATGAATGGAAAATTGCCTTTAAGACGGAGGATGGACTATATGAATGGATGGTGATGCCATTCGGGTTGTCCAATGAACCTAGTACTTTCATGCGTTTGATGAATATTGTGCTTCAACCTTATATTGGTAAGTTTGTTGTCATTTATTTAGATGACATCCTAATTTTTAGTAACAACAAAGAAGATCACTTGCAGCATTTAAAAAATATATTGGATGCATTAAGAAAACATCAAATTTATGCAAACCTAAAGAAATGCAGGTTCCTGCAAGAAAGTTTGGTATTTTTGGGTTTTTTCATCTCGGCAGAAGGAGTCAAGATGGATTCAAAGAAGGTTAGAGAAAATTTGGAGTGGCCTACTCCTAGGAGCATAATAGAGGAAAGGATTTTTCATGGGATGGATACCTTTTACCGAAAATTTATTTGAAATTTTAGCAATATTGTAGCATCCATAACAGATTGCACCAAAGGAAATATATTCATGTGGACCAATGAAGCTGGGGAAAGTTTTAAGTTTCTAAAGAAGAAGGTAACTGAGGCACCCATATTAGCCTTACCAGATTTTGATAAAGTGTTTGAGGTAGACTGTGATGCTTCACATGTAGGCATTGGAGTTGTACTTAGCCAAGCAAGTAGACCGATTGAATTCTTTAGTGAAAAGTTTAATGAGGTAAGAAAGAACTACTCCACATATGATGTAGAATTTTATGCAATTGTGCAAGCATTGCGACATTGGAGGCATTATTTAGTGTCGAAAGAGTTTGTGTTATTTACCGATCACATTGCATTAAAATATGTAAAAACCCAAAATAAATTTAATAGTAGACATGCAAAATGGGTCTCTTTCTTACAAGGCTACACCTTTGTTCTGAAGCACAAATAAGGACAACATAATCAAGTTGTAGATGCTTTGAGTCAGCGCATTGTTCTTATGACAACCATGGAAAATCAAGTAATTGGGTTTGTTTCATTAAAGGATCTCTATATGTCTAATAATGATTTTCGGGAGATTGTGGAATAGTTGAAGAATCCAGTCGCTGGGCAGATGGATATTAATTAGGGTGAACAGTTTATGCAAGATGGATACCTCTTCAGAGAAAAAAATCTATGCATTCTAGTTGGTTCAATGAGGAAAAATATTATCAGATACCTTCACAATAAAGGTCTGGCATGACATTTTGGAAAGGATAAGACGTTAGCCTTAATTAAAGATAAGTATTACTAGCCAAAGATGAAAAAGGATATAACTAGGTATGTGGCATGGTGTAGGATTTTCAAAATGGCTAAAGGACACTCTCAAAACACAGGGTTGTATATGCCATTACTAGTGCCCATAGGCCTGTGGACAGATTTGAAGATGGATTTTGTGTTGGGGATCCCAAACACACAACGAGGTAATGATTCTGTATTTTTGGTTGTTGATAGGTTCTCTAAAATGGCTCATTTCATTGCTTGCAAGAAAACTAGTGATGCATCGAGGGTGGCATAATTGTTTTTTTCAGAAGTTGTTAAATTGCATGGGGTTCCAAAAACTATTTCCTCTGATAGAGTTACTCAGTTCTTGGGTCATTTTTGGAGGACTTTATAGAAGAAAATTGGGACTAAATTACAATTCAATATTGCTTATCACCCCCAAACAGATGGGCAAACCAAGGTAGTAAATCGGATTTTGGGAAACCTGTTATGTAGCATTGTTGGAGAGAATCCCAAGCAGTGGGATTTGGATTTACCTAAAGCATAATTTTCCTATAATAGTTAAATGAATAGATCTGCATGTAAATCTCCATTTCAGGTTGTTTACGGTATAAATCCTATGGGTGTCCTAGATTTGGTGCAACTACCACTTGCGGATAGGATCAGTGATGATGGGGAATCATTTGCAGAACACATTCAATAGTTGCAGCAACAGGTGAGACAAAAATTGCAGGCCAGTAATGAATAGAAAAAAATTATAAAAGATGCTCACCGACGATACCAAGTATTCAATGAAGGTGATTTGGTGATGGTATATTTACAGAAAGAGTGGTTTCCTAGAGGAACCTACCGCAAATTGAAGTATAAGAAAATTGGTCCTTGCATGATTCTCAAGAAAATCAACGACAATTCTTATCAGGTCGATTTATCAGTTGATCTCAATATCTACCTTGTGTTTAGTGTTTCTAATTTATATATCTTCCATGGGGACGATCTGGGTGATGAAAATGAGGCAGAGGTGGATTGGCAATAGGCCATTTCGAGCAAGAAAAAGGAAAAGATTGTGCATATTTTAGATAAGCAGACCCTTCATACTCGGCAAGGTGAATACAACCAATATATGGTCTAGTGGGAAGGCGTAGCTCCAACAAAGAGTACATGGATTAAAGAGGGGGAATTTCTAAACCTAGATCAGGTTAAGTGGCAACAGTTTGAAGACAGTAACTTGTAGGAGCTATGTTTGTTTCAACCAGAGGAGAATGATGCAAGGATTTTCCGAGGGTCATAACTTTTGACTCAGTTATTCATTTGGGCTGAATTTTACAGGGAGTTGTGTCTCAAAGATTTCATTGTTGTGTCGATCTAATCTTTAAGATTTAACATCGTTTTGACACTTTTTTGGGGCCAAATTCCTTCATATAAGGCCTCAAATTGGGGTTTTAGTGTTTTTATGGGAATTTTTAAAATTTTAATTATCAGTTCTCTTAGTTTATGGACTTAATCAAAAAAGCGAGTTGACAAATAGTGTCTCTCTAGTTAGCTCTTAGTTATTAGTCAGTTTTAGAGTCATGCAAGAATTTCCTAAAATTAGTTGTTTTTCTAAAATTAGTTGTTTTAGAAAATCTTAGATAGTAGTTATAAGGGGTTGAACTTACAGTGTAATAATTAGTATGGAGAAGGAATTAAAGAGAGTCATTTTCCATTCTTGTATGTTTGCACGGTTCTTAGATCTTGTGAGTGAATCTCAGTTTATTGGCTACATCAATTGAGCACATACCTTGATTTTTCCACCAGCGTCATGTTCATCCTTTCTGCAAGTTCATTTTGCTAAGGTGTATATGGAGTAGTCTTATGCCTTGCTATACCGCACTTATTACACAATTATTTGAATTCATTTCCACAGAACTCTCCACCATTATCCATCCTCAACACCTTAATTATTTTCTTTGTTTGATTCTCCACAAGAGCCTTAAACTCTTTAAACCTGTCAAAGACTTCAGATTTCTTCTTGAGGAAATATATCCATGTACTCCTCGAGAATTCATCTATAAATGAGACATAGTACACAAATTTTCCTAGTGATGGAACCGACACATGTCCAAACACATCACTATGCACCAACTGTAAAATTCCCTCTCACCTCGATGCACCAGAGGGGAATCTTACCCGATTCTGCTCTCATATACACAATGTTAACATAAATCAAAATCGAGGGAGTAGTTATACATACCTTCAACCATACCTTTACCTTGTAGTAGTCAAAATCCCTTCTCTCTGATATGCCCCAGTCTTTGATGCCACAACATAGCCTTTTCTCCAGAGACTGTAGGAGTTTTTTCTTCTGAAGCTACAATATTAGGAACAATGGAATTATTACACTTATCACTAATAGTGATTCCTTGCAGCTTATACATTGTTCCACACCAAACTCCCTTCAACAACACCATTTCTCCTCGAACCATCCTGCAGGTTTCTTTCTTAGACACTATTTTTACACCTGCATCATCCATTTTGCTTACAAAAATCAAATTTTTGGCCAAAAATGGGATGTGCAAAACACCAAGGAGTGTTCTAATCCTTCCATTCATGAGATTCAACTTGAATTTTCCTCATCCTGTGATTTTTACTGTCGATTCATCGCCTAGGAAAACATCACCTCCATCATACCTTTTATATTTGCAAAACCACTCATTGTGAGGAGTCATATGAAAGGATGCACCTAAGTCAACCAGCCATGCCTCGTGGTCTGCATGTGTGCTTGAAGAATCCATGTACACATCGCCTCCTTCTTCTACGGAATTTTTTGTTTCTTTAGAAGGAGAAGCTTCAAATCCCTTCTCTCTCTCAACACTTTTGGATCTACATTACTTCTTGAACTGCCCCTCTTTTACACATCTTTGAGATACCCTTTACAAACTTTCCAGAAGATTTAGATATTCCCTTAGATTTAGATCTCCCACTTGAGGACTCAGATATATTTCTTTCATGTGAGCATCCTCTTGCAAATAATGCATCTATGCTCTGGATTTCCATATTTTTCTGCCTCATCTCCTCCGACAACAAGGATGAGACCACATCATCGAAAGTTAAAGTAGTTCAATTACTACCTATGGCCACAACTAGACTGTGCCACAAGTCTATTAAAGAGCACAATAAACAAATACACTTGTCTTCATAAAAAATCTTAATATCAACAAATAATAACTGACTTACCATAATATTGAAGGCGTTCAGATGTGTTTTCAACGAGTCTCCATTTTTCATCCTTGGGTTGTACATCTTCTTTTGCAGGAACAGTTTAATTACCAGGGACTTATACTGATATAAAGTCCCCAACTTATCCCATAAGTCCTTGGTTGTAGCTTCCCTTGACACATTCAATAATATTGAATCTGAGAGACACGACTAGATTATGCTCTTTGCCTTCCGATCAAACTTTTTCCAGTTTTTTGTTGACGTTCCTGTAGGTGCGGTATTTGGATCCATAGCAGTCCATTGATATTTTTCTACCAAAAGATCTTCCATATAGAGCTTCCATAGCTCAAAACTTTACCCATTAAACTTCTTGATATCTATTTCGAATTGTTCGCCCTTTCTTTTCACTACAAGAATCAATATCACAGATCTCCTACAGTAACAAGGCTTATCATAGACCCGAGCCAAACCCCTAACCACAAAGGCGTCCCCTTGGAGCCAATAATTGATCGAATACCAAATGTAGATTTTAACCTTGGACAATTAATTACTGCAAACATATTCTTAATAGAACATAAAAGATACAATCACACACACACACACACACACACACACACACACACACATTAAACATAGATTTTTACCTTGGAAACCCAAACCAGGAAAACCAACAACTTGTTTAGAGTTGCACCTCTAATATTATATTCATCAAATCTTCATTGTTTACAATACAATACAATATATAGGATCCCATGGCATCCAAAACCCCTAATCCATTGACCCGGATTAGTCAACAACCCTTACCATAATTAGAAAACCATCGGCGAAAACCATGTGTCAAAAAACCGCCCAAAAACGGACGCAAAAAATGCCAAAAAAAGAAAATCAGGGGCATTGACCCTCGAACCCCCTAGACAGGGGGGTTCTGCCCCTATGGCCCCCCAGGAAAGGGGGGATAGCACCACCCACCCCCGTTAACCCCCCACGCACCTGGTGCAATGCAAACACTAGATCTAGTCATGCAAAGAATATAACACATGCACAATATATTCATGATCCACCATCAATCCAACAACAATGAGCAATCTTACCCATTATTTTAAATGGAACATAAAAGAGTGGGTATTTAGGTACCAGGGTGGGTAACCTACTACTGCATCTACTTCATTTTCTTGGCTTTCATCTTCTAAGGAATAAACATTAGAAAAGAGGGGATCTCCTAGTTTTTTATTTATCTATTATATGTTAAGGGTAGCAAGGCCTTTGTTCAAGTTCTCTTGTTGCTATGAGGAGGAAGAGGGATTCCAAAATGTTCATGTTAGCCTTTGTTAATACCGTGTCATGAAAAAAATTATAGGGAGAATAATCCTCCAATAAAACAACAATATTTTGAGGCAGAACACCAAGATGAGTTTGTTTTTTCAACTTGAAAGAGGAACAACCTTTACATATTTACCATTTTTTTAATCAGTTAAAATGTGCATTATTAAATTTGTATATTACGTAGAATTAAGTCAATATCTATTTTGAAAAGCTTGATTCCTAGTGACAATAGAAGAAACATCATTGGTTGTATCTATCTCTTCAACTATAGCTACAATAAAATAGGTTTTATTACCTTTCACTCGCTCTTTAGCAATTAAGAATGGTTTGCAAGATTGGTTCATGTGTTTCATTGAAAAAGGTAATACCAAGATGAGAAACATAACTTTCTACTTGAATGGTATTAGATCAAGTCATTGTTTGCAAGGAAAGAGGATTAGATGGTCTATGATCAATTGTCAAAATGCATTCAAAAGCAATCATCATCTTGTTCATATCTTGAATTAGTTGTAACATCGCAAGCATATCACAATTATGATTTGAATTTTCAATAGGTAGACATGTTCTAAGGGATTGTTCTTCAAATTTGCAGAGCGAATACTAAGTTATCTATATTATTTTCTTCTATTTTATTCATGTAAGAAGGTCATACAATATTATAGTAATGAACTAACAATACATGTTACAAAGGGAGAATAACCTTAAGAATTCTATTGCATAATTTCATAAATCTAAGGTTTAAGGCTTTGTGGTTTCCCTGAGTTTGTATGCTAGATTATTGTAATTTTTCATATACTCAATTGGATTTTCCAATATAACCAAAACATACTTGAACCAATATGTTAATTCAAACCAAGTTAAGAAATTTTTTTCAGGAATATTAAACAATTCAACTGTAGCTCTTCCTTCTAAAGAATTGACAAAAAGTATCATACAAGTTTCCCCATCCTGAGCCCCAATGTTATCACATGCATTTGAAAATGCATTGCAATGACAACTCTGTCACTTGAAAACTCAAGTGTTCTTCAATTTTGGTAAAGGTTAGTAGCAAGAACAATGTTCAATGGTGATGGTAAATGCCAAGGAGTATCATCCACATCATCTTCATGTTGAAACATACCAACTTTTATTATTATTATTTTAGGATTATTAGGGATTGTTACACAATTGAATTGACTAAACATAATGTTAATAGAAGTAGAACTCAATGGTGAGGAACTAATAGACCTAGAAGTGCAATGGATTGGAACTATGGTAGTCATGGTCAGTTAATGATTACTTCATGGACTAAAGGATTTAGATTCAAAGTCTAAGAAATAAAATGCTACAATATTTTCAAGGTGGCCAAGGACTCGTGTTTGTGACTTGATTTCAATAACAAGTAAAACATGGGAGGTTTGCCTCTAATCCTTCAATATTTCCTCTAAGGTGTGAATATAAACAAATAATTAATTATGAGGCCTAAAGCACCTTCACCTTTCATCATTTCTATGATTTCAATTTGTTTTGAAATGACTTCCCAATAGTTTTCAAATTGTTCATGATTTTGAGTAGTCTCGAGGATATTGTCAAATAAAAGGTGAGAAACATTAATCCAATTAGAAAATCAATAGGTAAATCAGGTAGTTTAGATACTCATAAAGTAAAAAAAAAAACAAGAGAAAACTAGTAGAAAAGGATGTTTTTCAACTTGTTAGAGAGCAGAAAAAATTTCTCCAAAGATTCATTCCAATTATCTTAATTCTATGTGTGAAACTAAATTGTTTTTAGGATTTGAAATACATTGGAAAATACACTAAATTGTTAAATCCAAGATTTGTTCAAGAATCTTGTTTTGCATGACTACTTGAAAAAATAGATTAGGTTGGTCAAGCCAAGGAATAGTCATTCAAACACAAAGAAAACTAGAAAAATAAACTATGAAACTAGGGAAACCAAGGAACTCCCCAATATGGTCACTAATTATGTTTGTGCCCAAGTTTGACAGATATAAATAAACATGCCAAACACACTCAAGGGGTTGTTTAAGAAGAAGAGTGGAATGATATTGGGTATTTATACCCCAAATGTTAGTAGTTTTGTAGAGGTTTATTTGTTAGGAAGTTAGTAGAGTCTCTCCACCCTTACAAGGTACTAACCCTCCTTAAGTGTTCAATTTTTTTTACAAGGTTAGTAATCTAGTTTAAGTTAGCAATCATAAAATAAGTTAGAGGGGTGCCCAAATGGGTTGGATCCAATGGTGAGGAGTGATAATTTTTTCACCATTGGGCAATGTTCAATTCCTCTTGGAGCCATGGGGTCACCTTAAGGTAGTGGTCAAATGTGTGCTTGCATCCAAAAGGATTATATTAAATATTTCCGTGACCCTTTCACACATGAGTGAATCAAATCCAACCCTCATGTCGTTCAATATATTTTGATATCAAAGGGGTTGGATCCAATAGTGAGGATCAAAGAGTTTATCATCACTAGACAAGTTTCAATTTTCGTGAGGGCTTTTCCTGGAGCTATCGGATCACCTTGAGGTAGTGATCAAATATGTGGTTGCATCTAAAGGGATTACAATAAATGATCTCATGATCTATGCACACATACGTGGATCAAATCCTGCCCACATGCCCTTCGAAAAATTTAATCCCTAATGGTTAGCTCAATCAATTGAATTATCTACCAAAGGAGTGTTGTCGATGGGGAGGCCATAGATCATAGGTTCAAATCCAGTCAAGTGACTCAAGGTCAACAACCACTCTTGCGGCTAGAGGTTGACAGTGACCTTCATCTAGATATTATGAGGAAGAGGAGAAAATACCATGAAGTGTTATTTGGAAAAAACAACCCCCAAGGGTAAACTCAATTGGTTGAACCATATTTCCAAGGCATGTCCCCGATGGGGAGGCCATATGTCACAAGTTCAAATATGGTTGAATCCCTCAAGGTTACCACCCACTATTGTGGCTATAAATTGATCTGCTTTCCATCCATATATTCCAGGAAAAAAAAAAAAGATGATCCCAAAAGGTTTTCCTTGGAAAAAAAAGTTAGAAAATAGTCAAGGTCAACACAGAATAGAAAATATGCCCTCAAAAATTTGATTTATTTCAAATGACAAGGTTGATACTAGTTAGGATTAGAAAGAGTAATATGTTTTCGAGCCCATATACTACTGATAACAAAAAAGGAAAAAACAAAATGAAACCTTAGGAGATGAAGACCTAGAAGGGGATCAACACATATGATGTATGTAAAGGAATCTATACAGACTAGTAAGGTTTGAAAAATTGAACAAAAAAATTGCAATCTATAAGTTAATGATTATGTATACCTCCGTGAGAAAATGTAATTATTGTCACCCAAATGCTTGACCTTGATTGTAATACATTCATATCATTATAAAATTCTATGAGGCTATATTAAAGTTATAATAAAAATAGAATTGATAACGTTGGTTAAACTCAAACACACTTTATCTTTTCCCCTTTCATGTCTCCTTTCAATCTCTCCTTTTATGGAGAAATAAGAGACTATGGGAAAGTTTCTATCAATTGTTCGTTGTTATAATTAATAGGATGGCCTTTAAGGTAAAAGAAATAGACAATAAATTAAAGTCAATAATTAAGGGTTCAAGCTTTTGGGGAATTTTTATGAGTGATTACATTGTTGGGCACACCACCTAAAGGTTAGGTGGGATTTTATTTTAATTTGTCTTTTCATTGTATGCATAGTCATACTAACCATTTATTATAAATTGTATGTTGTATAGGTTGTAATTATCAAACGTTGAAGCAACCAACCTAACTTTTGATATCATTATCGTGGTTGAGTTATGTTGTGGACATAAAGAGTTAGTGTTGGTATCAAATAAGCATAATGATTTCGTTCGATACATAGTGATTGTGAAGAGAGTAAGTGTACAATGTGAAAGTAAGAGAAAGTGGTTTCAACCACTGATCATAATTGAACCTTTCTTATCTCTTTCAAGGGGTTCAAACCTA
Organism: Picea engelmannii; assembly: GCA_009831015.1. Classification (NCBI taxonomy): domain Eukaryota; kingdom Viridiplantae; phylum Streptophyta; class Pinopsida; order Pinales; family Pinaceae; genus Picea; species Picea engelmannii. Next base: position 97,399 of record ML800710.1, read on the forward strand.
TTTCACAAGGGTAATTCAAAAAACATCCTTCAAAAAAAAGTAAATTTTTGAAATCACTTATCATTTATGAAGGACAACAAATATCATAAAATGTCAAAAGAAGGGTAAGATTTTCCATAACCCATCAATGTCCTCACTTCCAATGCTTGGTTGATCAATGAACATTGGTTCATCACACAATAGTTGTCTTTGACATCTAAAGACTAAAATCATCTCTATTCTAGTTGGCTCTTATCTATTCATATACCCTTCCACGACATTAAATCCATCACGTAGCTCACACCTAGACAAATATCCTACTATTGTATTGGTGTAAGCACTATTTTATGTGTCACTTACTGAAAGCTTCCCAAGGAAGGTTAGACACCTTTTCTTTGTGAATCCCCACCTGAATTCACGTGTTATGAGTATTGTCGATTCTTGTCAATATGGGAATTGGCATCACATTTAGTTTACATAATTCATGTTTTTGAATCTCACACTCGCCATAATGCCATTTTCTTTGTTATCTTTGCCTCTAACACTCGCCATAATGTCGTTTCCTTTGCTATCTCTTCCTCCACTCTTGGCTCTATAGAAAACCAAAACAATTAGTCGTAGGTTCTCAATGTAAATTGTAATGACATTGACAACTTATTAGTAAGATTAATTACAAATGAGTTGTCGAATGTCAATTTTGAAGAGCAAACAATAGACATTGAGCAAACCCAAGGAAATTAGGTCATCTTTCTTTTTTCATGTTCACATATTCTATCTCACTTATAGAATCAAACATGTTTATTCATAGTTATTTTATTGTATTCATAATGTTATGTGTTTACTTGTTAAAACACATGACATGTTTATAGCTTTGGTATCTAAAATTATTGTTATTTCAATACATTGGCATGCTTCTCAACCACCTAGTATGTAATTGATGTCATGCCCACTAATACAATAGATAATGAGAACAAAAAACATAGTTAAGAATTGAATGTAAACAATTCACCAATCTTATACAAGTTTGTTCAAGCTCATCATAAAGATAATGCATAGTTTTTCTTTGTTTCACATAAAACTATTTAATGATTATGTTTGAGAATAAAAACTATATTAATATTAGTGAAATTTTTCAACTTGTATGTTCTTGATTAATTTAGATATGAAATTGGACAAAATGAACCTTGTTAACATCACAAAACCTTAAATTGGGATTACAACAATGAGAATTGTGATTATGTTCATTCAATTTATAGAATCGCGTCCCCCGCATTCAATCAACCGCACAACCAAATTGTGTGGTTGGGTTTAATCGTTCCTACGAGTTGTGTGATTGTCCATCGAACAATCATGCAAGTGTTTCACCCTTGTTTGTTCGAAAGTTGTGAAACCTTAACAGGATTCCATATGGATCTTGCAAGCCCTAAATTGCAAAATTAACTGGAAAAAAATGAAAATAATGGTGCGACACCTTATGTGGTGGTCACATAATGGAAATTTGTTGATTATTTTACGTGAAACAATGTATAGAATCTTGTGGAATCAATTAGGCTAGGTCAACTCAACAAAGTACAAATGATTTGGAATTGTGGGCCCAACCCTATTTATATGAGCCCTTCTTGAACTTCTAGAATTCCATTTAAAAGCCCCTTTTTCAGTGCCATCCACATCGTTGGAATCCTATCATTTCCCCCTTTCACTCCATTCATTTCCATCAAAACCTTCAACCAAGGACCATTTATCCTCGCTAAAATTTTACCAACATGTACACAAGCTCACTAGCTCCATTTTTTACACCATTTGCACTATTAGATTTCTTATCATGAGAACTTTCACTTGGGGCATTCGGTTTTATTTATGTATGTGTAATGTACCTAGCAGGATAAAATGGGGTACCTAGGGAGGTACCCAAGGTAATAATGAATGTAATGTGGCCCTAATAATGAAATAAGCCGACTATACAATTAGAAGGAAAAAATATAATAATAAGGGACAATTGACATAAGACCCCGAGGAATACTCAAGAGAAAGTATAAATACACATGAGTATCAGTGTATTGGCTATGTGTTGATTTATATTGGCTTGTAGCAAGCATTGCTCGTGGAGTGATTCCTTCCATGAGGAGTACTTGATAGTGTCTCCCTACCTCAAGAGTTCTTGTCTCTATATTCTTGGTGTTGTTCATGGTGAATGTTTGGTATCTTGGATGTTTAGGGATTTATTTATGAAGTTAAGGGCTATATTATCTCTTATATATTTGAATTTTTACTACAATTTGTATCAAAACTCTTTATGGGGCACAAAGTGGGAGATTGTTTTTTTTCGTTTTGCAAATTTTTGACCAAAAAAAAAGAGGATGACAAAATTCAAGTCGATTTATAAAACTTTTTGTGCGGAATTTGAAGAAATCAACCATAGATCTAAATTCATCTTGAAAAAATACTCAATTTAAAAAAACATACAAAACAATGTCCGGGAAGTGGAGATAAAATTGTTTTAAAATCAACCTTTTTAGGGTATTTTCTAGTGACGACTGCAAATTTCGCAAATTGTATATCTTTTGATAAAGTGCACAGATTTCAGTCAAGCAAATGTCATTATATCCAAATAATTCTTGGCATTTTATAATTGGGGTCATAATATCCAATCAAAGAAGCATAACCAAAGTTGTGATCATTTTACATTTTCTACCTTAACCTCCAACTACATAAAGGAGCTCCATTGAAAAGTGAGTGATTTTCTTTAAACCCTAGTTATGTTTTTTTGTTTTCACAAGAAATATGTATTTTACAGGATAATCTAATAGTCCAAGTGTTGAAGAATGCATAAAATGGACAAAATCCAATATCCAATAACTTCAAAAATAAATATATACTATAGATTAATGGACATTGCTCGCATATGGTGGGATTCATATGGGCTTAACTATGAAGAGATGAAAGAATTTCCAAATGTTGAATATGAAAAATTAGCGTTAGACAAGTGGTCTCATGTTGTGCAGAAGGATAAGAAGACCACTAGGGATTTATTTTCATGTGACAACTTTGTATTATAGGTTCATGGATGTATTCAACATCAAAAGGTTATTGCTTCTATCAACCCTAGTTGCAAGCATAACTTCATTAATGTTAACTTGGCTAAATGATTGAACGTACATGCAAAGAACATCTAAAGCACATTGGTTGAAGGTGAAAATATTCAAAATTTTAAAGATTTGAAGATTACCATGGATAAATATGTGTTGCATTTGGATTTCTATGCTAGAGATATCGATGATGTGGATATTGTTTTGGGATATCCTTGGATGGATTCAGTTGGTACAATTAATATTAATGTGCAAAATAAGTTTTTGAAGTTGTGGTACAAGAAAAATAAATTTATATTGCAGGATATTTATGTTATTAAGAAGGAAGGGCCCAAGAAGGCACATGAAGAAGTACTCGTAGGAAAACAAATTGCAGTACCTCATGACATATCAGATGAAGAGTCCATAGTTGAATTAGAAGAAGAGTATAAGTACTTGAAGAAAATCCAAAGGAACGGAATAATAAAAAATAAGAAGCTAAGGAACCACATGTTAAAGAGACAAAGAAAGAAGAATATATAGTTAAGGTTGTTGTATATCACCACCCACACTACACGAAGAAACAACAGTCATCAATGTTGAGGCATGAGCTTCGAAAAACTTACTATGAATCAACATAGAACTAGAGAGGAAACTAGTATGGAGGCACATGGAGGACTAAAGGCAATGGATGGAGATATCCGAGTAGCATGACAAAGACATGGATCCCAAGAAGAAACTAGAATCTAGATCAATGAAAGACCACAATTGGACCCCATGACCACATTTCACTATGATGGATAGATGTTCATGCATGATACTAGTTGACTACATTGCTTAGTAGGTCATATTATATGGCTTATTCCCATGTTTTGAAAATGAAACATGCCAATGAGGATGACATATAATGTACCTAGGGAGGTATCCAAGGGGATAATGAATGTAATGTGACCAGTATACTCCCCCTTTTAATATACCTTTAGAGCTTCCCCATCTTAGCTCAACGTGAAACTTCACCCAATTCCACATGCATTCAATTGTTGTTGGTCAGTAGCACTCCACATTTATGGGTTGCCTTGTTTTTAGCACCCCATTGTGTTTTCCACACCCATGTCACTCTCTCCCCCTAGGATTGGCAGTCCATATAGTTTTCATCTCGGATAACAAGCTTTATACTTCCTTCTCTTCATTATGTTGACCCACACCCTTGAACTCCCAGTGGATCACATTCTTATGGTTGGTTACGCTAAATGATTCATCTTGTCCCATTGGCCTCTCATATCATCCATGATAAGTAGACCATCTACATTCCACTTCATCACTCNTTCACCGGTCTAGCCACATAAGACAGAGTTGCTTGGTTGCATGCTCGAGGCACCCATCTCCTTGTTGTTAATGTATCTAGATTATTTTATTTATTAATAATTGAAAAACACTCAAACATTCAAAAAAATAAAATAAAAACAAACAAAAATGAGGGAAACATCAACACTTGTACCATTTCATCTAATGGGATCTCTTTCAAACCCAACAACAGTCATTGTCACACTTGGTCGGAGCATTTTCACTAAGTTACTCATGCTTACAATGATTCTAGTTGTCTATAACACCTTCCATAACCCAACACCCATGATCGTGATTCCTAAAGATGCCTTCTTAAACTATCTTTATAATGTCTCCATGTATCGTCAATCCCACTGTGGCATACAATAATAATTTGGTTATTCCTTGACATTAGGTCATGTTGTGTCTGATTGGTTTTTAATACCACCCCTATCAACCATCATTTATGCTTTGTCCATGGGAAGTCTTGAGTCCCATCCTCATTTTCTAAAACTCATTTCTCATAATCAAAATCCTCCCTCCTTATAGTTTATTACTTGGCTTATTCTTTATTGATATTGAGGGGCCTCCTTTTCTTCACTCTCGCATATTCATTGTTGTAGACTCCAACTCATGTTATTATAAAAGTTTTATTGTACCTTGGTTATCATTTCCATCATTCATGGTGAGCCCCATACTGGACAGATAGAGACATCATTGCTCTTTGCTTTAGTCACCCCGAACCCAATGTTTGACATCACATCGGTGTGAGTCATACATTGTAATGGTTGTAGTTTCCAAATCCAGTTGAAAACCCCTAGGCTTGCATGTATATCCATGCCCTTGAGTGGGATCTCTCTTCCATAGCCTCCCACAGATTCCAAGGCCCCTCCTAGCGAGCGATCCTCTGTTGTTATCAATGCCCCTGTGTACAACACATATTTCCACTTAAAATATTTTTCTAGTTCTAACACTATCCATTGTTATCATTGTATAGGTGGTTCATAATGTTCAAGACATGATCACAAAGAAAACATATCTACTATTGTAATATATTTTGACAATTTTACGAGCATGGAAATATCTGCCTTGTTTGTATAAGAGATCATCATCCCATGTATGTTTGGTTGTTTTTTAGGTGTACTTCATCACTTTTCCATGGATATTCCTCTCTCTCTCTCTCTCTCTNAACAATGATATGAAAGCTCCTAACCTCACACATAAGGGGGCAACTATTATCACCTCAATTTTTCTCATAAGAGACATTTAAGAAATTGTCCAAACAACATCATCAGTTGGAAAGGATACAATATAACAAGGCTATATCATGGATACTTTACATCACCTCAAAGAGCAAGAGAAAACATTAGAAAGTGGGTTTTCATACACTTGTGTGTTGTGCCATCACCAACACTCATGCAAGTTGCATGGAATTTTCTCCGAAAGCCGCAGAAGTTCATGTACATGAGTGAGCGTGACCCGTTCAACACATTTAAGTATTTATGCTTGACATGGGTGGCTCTAGGTTGATGTGTAACATACCCAACCTCCTAGTTGAGTCTCGTTACCACATTGTAACATCTCCACTACTGCAAACTTGCTAAACAAATCTCTGACACCAATATGTAACACCCCCAACTTACCGTTGAGCAATGCAACTCCAAATATATAGTGCCTGGATTCTACACTATAACAATAATCGACACAAAAACACATGAGGTAACACGCACGATCCCAAGTTGGATCGTACCACACAAATTTTCCTCTTCGGACACTAGTTATAACAGCAAAATTAACACATAATACAATTGTGTGCACAATCATTCAGAGAACACAAGTACCATTGCACGTGTAACCACTCTGAACACATGATTACTACTGTGTGTGCAACCATTATGGCACCCAGACATATTTTGTTCTCCTTGTGTGCATGGATCTGCTTCCTTGCGCGCATAGTGAATCCATCCTCTTGCGCACATGGATTATTTCCTTGTGTGCACGACAATTCTAGCCTTGCCTTGGAAATTCATGACCATTATTACAAAATTAACTAACATTAATACTTAATAATTGTCATGCTTTGCATGTGTCACAACAAATACTGAATAACAACATCATGCTTTACATGTAAAAACAACATTACACAGAATAACAACAATTAATCATATGCAACATCATACATGAAATAAACCCATATTAGACATAGGTAAATAAGCAACAATAAATTAGACAAGCACATAAAGGACACTTATCTTTTATAAAGATTCACCTTCTCTACTCAATAGTCTCTTGGCTTCCAAACTTCCCTTTCATGGCTTCAACAACAAGCTGGACAAGAAGTCTCGGAGCCCTGTAACAAATTTCCAATGCACCAAGAAAGAATTCTCAGAAAATCTCTCAACTAGAGAGAATGCTCAAGGGCCTAACAACCCACCTCTTCGACAACAAATCTCTCACCTAGAGAAAATTCTCATAGGCCTGAAAACCCACCTCTTCAACAACAAATCTCTCACCTACAGAGAATGTTCATGGGCCTGACAACCCACTTCTTCAATAACAAAACTTTTGTTACTAGATGGAAACCCCTTTCCAAGTTTTTCTCTGCATGTAAGGTAATGGAAGTCCCCAGTTCAGATGGTCTGAATGATGAAGAAAATGAGTGAATCCCCCCAAAATACACTAAGGCTCAACAATATATTTGCATGGTCATAACTGGACACTTGTCACCTTCAAAATTAGCTTTAGCCACTTGGTGACTTGTTCCCATCCCTCGGGAACTTAGGATTAAATAAATACCCATAAATTATACTTTTCAGAAATATTAATAAAATACTCCCTTGGACTTAATCCCCCTTGGTTTAGCCCCTCTTCATAAAAATTTAACCCCCTTTTCTCTTTTCGGTGGATTTTAGTCCCCCGTATTTTTTCGTTTGATTTGTCTACGCGCAACGATGTGATTTTATTAATAATTTGAGTTGTGATTACATTTTAGAAGGATAGGTGCATTGGCCTTTTTGCATCTTGGCTCACCAACCCAATAACCACACAGGCTCTCTAGCCTCAAATACTTATGCATATATATATATATATATAACTCGGTTCGATGTGCACTTCAAGGTAATCCATACGCACTTACTCAAGTGCATGCAAAAATATGGAATGTGTGCACTCTTCCCTTGATGTGCAATCCACACACACTTACTCAGGTGTGCACAACACTGTGGAATGTACGCACTCTTTCTTTGGTAAACAATCCTCACGCATTACTCAGGTGCACGCAAAACTGAACCAAAACTTGGTGCCAACGGCTCACCAGGATATATTTACATTTACATTTTCATTTACAATTAGGGTTCAGATTAGGGGTATTACATTCGCATCCCCCTTATTTATGCACTGTCCTCAATTCATTATATACACAAGTACATACAAAAACTTCAAAAGTCTTCAAAAACATGTGGGTACTCCACCTACATAGCATCCTCATGCTCCCAAGTTGCATCCTTGGGACCGTACCAGGTCCATTGGACTTTTACTAGCCCCATGGCTTGATTTCAGAGTTGTTTGATTTTCTGGTCCAATATGCAAACCGGTCACACTCGAAAATCGCCTTCTAGCTCCACCTAAATCACATTCCAATCAATGACATGATTAGCATCGAGTGCGTACTTTTTAAGCAAAGATACATAGAAAACACTATTAATACACAAGGATGAAGGCAGTGCAAGCATATATGTGATAGGACCAATCCTCTCTAGGATTTCAAATGGCCCACGGTAACATGTTTCCATCTTAGAACAATATCCCAACTTCAAGAAACTGCATCTTGCCTTTACTTTCAAGAACACATGGTCACCCACTTTAAACTCTCTATGGGTTCTATCTTTATTTGCGCAACTTTTCTGTCTGTCTTGGGAAACCTTCAAATTATGCATTATCTTCACCATATGCTCTTCCATTTCCTGGAGAAGATCTAGCCCAACCACAACTTTGTTTGTTGGGTTATCCCAACTCACTGGTGTGTTTCACTTTCTACCATAAAGTGCCTCAAATGGGCTCATCCTTAAATATGTTTGATACCCATTATTGTAAGCAAACTCTACCAAGTGTAGGTAGTCTTCCCATTTTGATGGTTTATCCATCACATACATCCTGAGCATATCTTCAATCACCTGATTTGCCCACTTTGTTTGTCCATCTAACTCAAGGTGATATGATGTGCTAAAGTTCAGATCTTCCCTAAATCCTTTGAATATCCCTTTCCAAAAATTCTATGTGAACTTGGGATCTCTATCAGACACAATTGTCTTAGGTACACCATGTAGCCTAACAATTTCTCTCATGTATATATCAACAATGTTGGTTGCCTTGTGAGTTGACTTCACTGGAATAAAATGGGCAGTTTTAGTAAGCTTGTCCACCACTAGCATAATGGAATCATGTTGCTTAGCAATCTTATGCAGCTTAGTAATGAAATCCATGGTTACAACTTCTCATTTCCACTCAGGAATGGGAAAAGTCTATAACAAACCAGCTGGGTGCATGTGCTTAGCCTTGACCTTTTGATATTCAAGGCATCTGGCAATAAAATCAACAACCTCCTTTTTCATGCCTAGCCAATAGTATCGACTTTTTAACACTGCAATTTTCTTATGGTAACCTGGGTGCCCAACATAAGGAACATTATGCATCTGTGACAATAACATGTTTTTTAACTCCTGAACATTTGGCACATAAACTCTGCGCCTATACATGAGGATTCCATCCTCTTTTATCTCGTAACCTCCAAATTTATGTTGCAATTCACCTTGTTGTCAATTTGCCTTTATGTCCATGTAGCGCTGATATGATTTGGAAACCTCTAAAATTTTGTCACTCAAATTTGATTTGTACATGCTAATGGTTGTAGCATGCATCTCATGCACCCTCATGTTGAGTGCATCAGCCACCTTGTTCTCTTTCCCTTTGATATGTTTGACATCAAAGTCATACTCATTGAGGAATTCCAACCATCTTCTTTGTCTGGCATTTAAAATTGGTTGTCCAAACAAATATTTCAGATTACTATGGTTCTTACTCAGCTCAAATATTTTACCCATGAGATAGTGTCTCCACATATTCAAGGAATGCACTATGGCTGCCAATTCTAAGTCATGAGTAGCATAGCTCCCTTCATGCTCCTTTAGATTTATCGATTCGTAACATATCACATGCCCATTATGACTAAGGACTCCACTGAGCCCTTCCTTGCATGCATCAATGCACACAATAAAGTCTTCATTAGGATCAACAATTCTCAATATTGGCGCACTGGTCAATAAACTATTCAAGTGTTGAAAACTCCTCAGAATCTTGAGTCCATTCAAATTGCACACCTTTCTTTCACAAGGATGTAATTGGGCATGCAATCTTTGAGAATCCCTCAATGAATCTTTTATAGTACCCTGCAAGTCCCATAAAATATCTCACCTCTGTGACATTACCTGGTATTGGCCATCCTTCAATGGCTTTTTATCTTCTCCGGGTCCACAACTATCCCTTCCTCTGAAATGATATGTCCCAAGTAATGGATCTGCCTTTGGTAAAATGAGCACTTGCTCAACTTTACATAAAGTTTATGCTCCCTCAATATTTGTAGCACCATCCTTAAGTGTTGCTCATGCTCTTCTTCAGGTTTGGAGTAAATAAGAATGTCATCCAAAAATACAATGACAAACTTATCTAAGTAATTTATGAAAACTCCATTCATTAAACACATAAAGAGATTTGGTGCATTTGACAATCCAAATGGCACCACGGTGAACTCATAATGTCCATTCCATGTTATCAAGGTAGTCTTGTTGATGTCTTCTTCTTTAATTCTCACTTGGTGATATCGAGATCTGAGATCAATCTTTGAAAAAATCTATGTGCCCCTCAGCTGGTCAAAGAGGTCATCTATCCTTGGAAAAGGATACTTGTTCTTTATTGTTACTTTGTTCAACTGCCTGAACTCAATAAAAATCCTCGACGTACCATCCTTCTTCTTCACAAACAATATTGGGGCACCCCAAGGTGACACACATGGGTGTATATACCCTTTCTTCAGAAACTCTTCAAGTTGCATCTGCAATTCCTTTAGCTCTGGTTTACTCATCCTATAAGGAGTCTTGGATACGAGGGTTGCTCCAGGCATCATATTTATAGAGAAATCAATATATTGTTTCAGCAACAACCTCATTATTTCTTTAAAGACATCTTCAAATTCTTTCAGTTCTGCAAAGTCTTCAACATTTGACACTTTATCCTTAGGTGCCTCCTCCATGTGCACTGCAAATACTTGAAATCCTTTCCTGTAGTTTTTCTTCAATTGAAAGGATGAAACTTCTCTAATAGTTACAACTATTGAAATGCCTTGAACTGCTCTTAAGTTTCCTTCCTCATCCTAACAAGTAAATTCCTTATTGTAACAATCTAGAACAACATGATTTCGGTCCAACCAATCCATACCAATGAGGCGATCATAAGAGCCCAAAGGTATGATATTTAAATTATCCTTTTTGCTCATTCCATTCATATCCATTTGATCAATATGGATGTCGGTGGCCTCCCACCTATTCCAACTAGCTCATTTTGGCAGTTTTTCAATTCGGTAATTTTTTCCTAGTTTTCGGGTCCCTGACTTCTGGGGTTGTTTTGAGGCCCTCAACATCGTTTTTAGGGATCGCCACAAGAAACATGTGTATTCCTTGGATAGACCTTTCTAACAAGCTATCGTGTGCCTAAAACGAATATCATATCCAAAAGCTAGACCTCGAGAAGTTGATGTACTAACTCACCCAAACGGGGCCCACATGACTTTTGGCGCTTCATCTCCCAGGGTTAGGTTTTTCGATGTCTATGGTTTTTGGAATTCCTGTTTATTGTAAAAAGTCCTTAAGAGACTCATTGTAATCATCTTCTGGAGAATGAGCATAGTCGTCACATCTCTTCTCATAGATAAGCCGCCACCATTCTAGCAAGCTTGTTTTCCACTTCATTTTATAGTTTCAGATTATTTCCTTATTGAATAGAAACCAGTTTTATTATATATCTCTTATTTTGTGTCAAGCATATTTTGATAATAATCTGTACTCATTTCATTATGCTCATAAAATATGGATCGGTGATATTAGAGTGGTCTGCTTCTTGTCGTTCTTAATGCATGTCCCCAACGAGGTCAGGGTACAAAGAATTGGGTCTCGAGCTTGTTTCTCTTGAGGTCGAAAGCTCTCGCACACCCAAGCGACCTCTCATGGCAGAAGAAAAGAAAGACAATGGGACAGGAGATCCCAACAAAAAATTTCTCGACGAAGTCCTCATGCAACAGAGGAACGAGATGATGGATAATTTTGGGCAAATCCTTCGGCGACTATCAACGGGTGGTGCGTCTTCCTCAAACGGATGTGACACCCCCTTCAAGGTAAAAATCAACTTCGATATTCCTATATTTGAAGGTCAGATAGACGCAAATGTTGTAGACAAATGGTTGAATCTGCTAGAAGGGTATTTCTATGTCCATAACTTCTTGAATAGAGGAATATTACTTTTGCGCTCCTCAAAGTCGTCCCCCATGTCAAATATTGGTGGGAAACTTTCTTTGAGTAGAAGGAAACAAAGGAAACCTCATTATTTACAGTCTCAATCACCTGGGAATCCTTCAGGGATGTTATTAAGGAAAACTACTACCTTGTTGGAAGTTATGCCGACCTATATACAAAATGGACCACACTACGGCAGGAAAGAGACCAAGCAGTGCCCGAGTTAACAAATATATTCCATACCTTGCGCACCAAGCTGGGTATCAAATATTTTGAGCAACATATGGTGCTCAAGTATCGTGAAGGTCATCTCTCAAAAAGGGAAGTTTATATTCTTCGTGATTCTCTCTCAAAATGAGCGAAAGATCGCAGCCACATCCAGGGTCTTCGCGGCCGACCTCTCCACACAGCAGAAGCAAGTGGATAAGGTCGTGGAAGCATACTCAGATATCTTCTCCTAACCTACCAGGGTACCTCTGCATTGTCAAGTAAAGCACCCCATCCATCCCACCACTCGTTGTTAAAGAATGAGGAGATCAAGCAACAGATCCAAGTACTTCTCCACAAGGGTCACATCCATCCCAACTCATCACCTTGCAAGAGCCCAATCACATTGGTACAGAAGAAAGATGGAACTTGGCGACTCTGCATTGATTATCGGTCCTCAAATAAAATCACAAATGTCGTTGCCACTTTCATGAGGATGATGGACGATATCCTGCGACCATTCACCAATACTTTTGTAGTGGTGTATATGGATGACATTCTTATTTACAACAAGACTTGGGCAGAAAACTTGCAGCATATTCAACAGGTTCTATACACCCTGCGGCACAAGCTATACACCAACTTGGAAAAATGCTCCTTCGACATGGACAGGGTTCATTACCTGGGCTACATCATTGATCAACATGGTGTACATGTGAATGCAACCAAGATCCAAGTCATCCGTGACTAGCCAGCCCCTACCACACTCACTGAGCTTTGAAGCTTTTGGGACTTGCCAATTTCTATCGCAGGTTAATGTTGGGATTCTCCCGTATTGCATGGGCCCTCACCCAAGTAACCAAGGGTGGTGATAAGGCGAAATTTGTGTCGGGTCAGTCTAAAAACCAAGCGTTCGATGATTTGAAGCAACGCTTGTGCTCAGCCCCAATAATTTCACTATCGTACCTCCATCAGACCTTTGAGATCAAGACATATGCTTCAGACAATGTTGTGGGCGTCCTTCTCACTCAGCACGACCACCCTGTGGCCTATCATAGTGAGACACTATCAGATGATGTTCGTAAGTACCCTACTTACGAAAAAGAAATGTACTCCAATGTGAAATCCTTTCACCAATGAAGACATTACATTCTTTGGAAGGAGACAATCATCCAAACTGATCATAAGCCACTGCAGTTTATCCAGACACAAGAAAAATTGCAAAATGACCGCCATCAGAAGTGGTCCACATACTTGCAGCAATTCCACCTCAACATCAAGTATAAAATAGGAAGCCCTAACAACCTCGTTGATTGCCTCAACAGACCGCCAATCGCGACACTCACCACGGTGCTAGACTCTTGCGGCCATGAGAACTCTAGATGGCCCCAACTCTATGAGAAAGACCCAGACTTCGCCACTGCCTACCAAATGTTGGGCAAAAAACGTAGTTGTCGCTAATTCCCATCCTTAGGATGGGTTGTTGTGTCATCTGGGCCATTTATTCATTCCATCAAGTGAGTGATCGAAGTTGATCTGGGAAGCCCACTACAGTCGGGTGGCAGGACACTTCGACATCAAAAAGATAGCGGCAATTTTGCGGAAACATTTCTACTAACCGAAACTTCGACAGGAGGTCAGCAAGTATATCAGGTCTTGCACTGCCTACGTTATTTCCAAACTGACCATTGAGAAAAAGGGCATGTACACCTATCTTCCTACTCCTGACAGGAAATGGGAATCCATCTCCATGGACTACATTTCGGGCCTTCTGTACACCAAGCCAAGAAATGACTGTGTTTTTTTGGTTGTTGATCATTTTTCTAAGATGGCGATTATGGTCGCCTATAAGAAGAGCATCACAACAGGGGCCACTGCCAAGATATTCTTTGAATGAGTATAGGTACATTTTGGAATCCCACAAACTATTATCTCAGATCAGGACAGTCGATTTCTCAACACATTTTGGTCGATCCTCTGGTCACTACTGGACACCAAGTTCAACAAATCCACGGCCTTCCACCCCCGGACAGATGGCCAAACCGAGATCGTAAAACGAATGACCGTGCATATCCTATGCATGTATAATTCCAAGCACACTCGCACATGGGATTCAAGTCTTCCCTATGTCTAGCATAGCTACAACTGAGCCTTGCATAGCTCAACTGGCCATAGCCCCTTTCAGGTGGGGTTGGGATTCCAACCATTGGGTCCCATAGATGTTGCACTACCCCTTGCGGTCACCTCAATCGACTCTTCCCCTGCTCCAACTAATGTTGACAAAGCCACCCAGTTCATTGAGCGAATCCAGCGCATCCTTCAACAGGTTTAGGATATCCTATAGAAGTCCAATGACAAGTACAAACAGGGCCATGATCAACATCGGTTGCCACATAAATTTCAAGTGGGTGAAAAAGTTTGGTTGCATTTGCAGAAAGAATGTCTTACCAGAACCCATTGGAAGCTTCGCCCAATTTGTTATGGGCCATACACCATCACCAAGGATGTGGGTGATAATTCTTTTGAGCTCAACATTCCTCTTTTCCTTGGCCTGCACCCAGTGTTCAACGTGGATCTCCTTCGACCTTATTTTCCACCATTATTGGACACCTCAGAGATAGCAGAACAACTAACACCAACAGAGCTCAACCCCGACTGCATACAACAGGAATCCAGTGATCATAGTGTGGAAAAACAGGTCAAGGGAACTCGCCAACAAAGGATCCAACTTTATCAAGTTTTCAAAGCGGGGCAGCTCCTGCACCAAGGCAAGTGGCTCACCCAAGGCCAAATTCAACAGAAATTTCCTCATCTAATGGGGGCACTCAACGCAATGGAGACCATTTCTTAATAATGGGGGAGGATTGATAAAGATGAATGTCGGTGGTCTCCCACCTATTCCAACTAGCTCATTTTGGCAATTTTCCAGTTCAACATTTTTTTCTTAGTTTTCGGGTCCCTGACTTCTGGGGTCGTTTTGAGGCCCTAAACAATGTTTTTAGGGCTCGCCACAAATAAAATGTGTGGGGATGTCAACAGGAAACATGTGTAGTCCTCGTATAGACCTTTCCAACCGCTTATCGTGCACCTAAAATGAATATTGTATGAAAAAGTTACGAGCCCAGGAAGTTGATGTACTAACTAAGAACTTACCCAAACGGGGCCCACATGACTTTTGGCACTTCATCTACTAGGGTTAGGTTTTTGGATGTTTAGGGTTTTTTACCTTCCTTTTTATTGTAAAAAGGCCTTGAGAGCCTCATTGTAATCATCTTATGGCTAATGAGTGCAGTCGTCACATCTCTTCTCAGAGATAAACTGCAACCATTCTAGCAAGCTTGTTTTCCATTGCATTTTACAGTTTCAGCTTGTTTCCTTATTGAATAGAAACCAATTTTACTAAATATTTGTTATTCTGTGTTAAGCATATTTTGATAATAATTTGTATTCATTTCTTTCTGCTAATAAAATTTGGATCAGTGGTATCAGAGCAGTCTACTCCTTGTCGTTCTCAATGCATGTCCCCAACGAGGTCAAGGTATAAAGAATTGGGTCTCGAGCTTGCTTCTCTTGAGGACAAAAGCTCTCGCACGCCCAAACGACCTCTCATGGAGGGAGAAAATAAACACGACGGGACATGAGATCCCTTCAAAATGTTTCTTCAGGAATCCCTAATGCAACAGAGGAACGAAATGATGGATAGTTTTGTGCAAATCCTTCGGTGGGTACCAACAAGCGATGCATCTTCCTCAAACGGAGGCGTCGCCCCCTTTAAGGTACAAATAAACTTCGATATTCCTATATTTGAAGGTCATATAGATGCAGATGCTATAGACAAATGGTTGAATTACTAGAAGGGTATTTCTCTGTTCATAACTTCTTAAATAGAGAAAATATTACTTTTGCGCTCCTCAAAGTCATTCCCCATGTCAAATATTGGTGGGAAACATTCTGTGAGCATAAGGAAATAGAGGAACCCTCATTATTTAAAATCGCGGTCACCTGGGAGTCCTTCAACGATGTTATTATGGAACAATACTACCCTGTCTGAAGTTATGACGACCTGTATACAAAATAGACCACAATGCAGCAGGAAAGAAACCAAGTAGTGCCCGAGTTCACAAATATCTTCCATACCTTACACACCAAGATGGGTATCAAACATTATCAGAAGCATCTGGTGCTCAAGTATCATGACGGTATGCATAAATTCATCTATGCTGAAATGAAGTTTCTGGACATCTCATTCTTTGTCGCGACTTATCGATATGTTGTCAAAATCGAGCAAAAGCTCAAACATAAGACGCGGAAATTTGGGCCTCAGAACCCCTCACAGTAAAATCCAGGAAAGGGTCGCCCCAACTCATAGAACAAAGGTTAGAGAAAAGATGGACTGCCTCAGGATAACCAGTCCAGGCTGCAAGCAAAGAAGGACACCAGAAAGACAAAGAAATATATCAGGAAGTGGTGTGACTTCCATAAGATCCCCTTGCATAACACTGTTGTTTGTCGCTCAAAGCAGTCGTTGGTGGATGAGGTGAAAGCCTATGAATCATATGAGGGTTCCGAATCTGAGTCAGAACCAGAAAGGGGGAGACGGATGGTTGATGTAGAACCCAGTGCTACCATTGCTACCACCAATCTACAACCCTATGAACAAGATGGGGCAGAGGAAGGCGAGCGCCTTTTTCATTCACAGATGTGCATGAAGGTTACCCCGCTGCACTTCATCGTTGATAACAGCAGCTAGCTAAACCTAATCTCAATAGAGGTTTAACAAGTGACTCTCCCTGTCGACAACTCTTCACCCTCATACCTACACCAACAGATGGCTCCGCCAAGAAAGCGACATCCACGTCAAGCAACAATGTCGCCCGAAATATGACATCTAGCCCTTCAAAGACTAGGTATTATGTGATGTTTACCCTCTCAAAGTTTCTAATTTTCTTTTGGGCCAACCATATTTATGGAAATGCCATGTTGTATATGGGTCTAGGCATCGCAGTGTTATTATTACCTTGAACAAGAAATTGTACAGGATATTGGAGGCAGTCCCACCTAATGTTATATCCCTGACCTATGCCAAGCAATGCAGGAAGTTCATCTCTCAGACGGGGAAGTTTTTCTTCTTTGTGATTCGCTCTCAGAATGAGCAAAAGATTGCAGCCACATCCAGGGTCTCCGCAATCGACCTCTCCACATAGAAAAAACAAGTTTATAAGGTCGTGGAAGCATACTCAGATATCTTCTCCTCACCTATCGGGGTACCTCTACATTGTCATGTCAAGCACCCCATCAATTTGACCCTCGACGCACCGCTGCCTAATGGGCTAGTCTGTCGTCACTCTTTGTTAGAGAATGAGGAGATCAAGCGGTAGATCCAAAAACTTCTCCACAAGGGGAACATCTGTCCTAGCTCATCACTTTGCAGGATCCCAATCATGCTAGTACAGAAGAAATATGGAGCCTAGCAACTCTACATTGATTACTAGGCCCTGAATAAAATCAAATTCAAAAATCGATACCTAATTCCCCAAATCGAAGACCTCCTTGATAAGCTCAGGAGGGCCAAATACTTCAGTAAGATTGATCTGAATTCTGGCTACCACCAAGTTCTTATAGAACAGACAGATGTATGGAGGACCTCCTTCAAGTCAAAGGAAGGTCTTTTCGAATGGTTGGTCAAGCCCTTTGGCTTGACAAATGCTCCGACCACTTTCACGAGGATGATGGATGATATCTTGCGACCATCCACCAATAATTTTATAGTGGTGTATCTAGATGGCATTCTCATTTACAACAAGACTTGGGAGGAACACTTACAGCATGTTCAGTAGGTTTTGTACACCCTGCAGCATCACAAGCTATACGCCAACTTGGGAAAATGCTCCTTCGGCATGGACAGGGTCCATTACCTGAGCTACATCGTTGATCAACATGGTGTACATGTGGATCCATCCAACATTCAAGTCATCCGTGACTAGCCAGCCCCAACCACACTCACTAAGCTTCGGAGCTTCTTGGGCCTTGCCAAATTCTACCAAAGGTTAGTGTTGGGATTCTCCCATATTGCATGGGCCCTTAGCTAAGTAACCAGGGGTGGAGGTAAGGTGAAATTTGTGTGGGGTCGGTCCCAACAACAAATGTTCGATTATTTGAAGCAGTGGTTGTGATGATCCCCAGTACTTTCACTACCGGACCTGAAACAACCCTTTGAGATCGAGACATATGCTTCAAACTATGTTGTGGGCGTCATTCTCACTCAGCACGGCCACCCTGTGGCCTATCATAGTGAGACACTATCAGATGTTGTCTGTAAGTACCCTACTTACAACAAAGAAACGTACCCCATTGTGCAATCTTGTCGCCAATGGAGACATTACATTCTTGGGAAGGAGACACTCATCCATGCTGATCATAAGCCATCATAAGTAGTCCACATACTTGCAGCAATTCCACCTCAACATCAACTATAAAATAGGAAGCACCAATTGCATCATTGATTGCCTCAACAGACCGCCAGTCACGACACTCACCATGGTGCTAGACTCTTGTGGCCATGAGACCTCTTGATGGCCCCAACTCTATGAGACATACCTAGGCTTCGCCACCACCTACCAAATGTTGGGCACAAACGCAGTTATCACTAATTTCCATCTTTGGGATGGGTTGTTGTGCCATCTGGGCCATATCTGCGTTCCATCAAGCGAGCGAGGGAAGATGATCTGGGAAGCCCACTATAGTCAGGTGGCAGGACACTTCAGCATCAAAAAGACAGTGGCAATGTTGCAGAAAAAATTTTACTGGCAGAAACTCTGGCAGAAACTCCGGCAGGAGGTCAGCAAGTATATCAGGCCCTGCACTGCCTGCGTTATTTCCAAACTGACCACTAAGAAACATGGCATGTACACCCCTCTGCCTACTCCTGACAAGCCATGGGAATCCATCTCCATGGACTACATGTCGGGCCTCCCGTCCACCAAGTAAGGAAATGACTGTGTTTTTTTCATTGTTGATCGTTTTTCTAAGATGGCGATTTTGGCCGCGTGCAAGAAGACCATCACAATAGAGGCCACTGCCAAGCTCTTCTTTGAACAAGTCTAGGTACATTTTGGAATCCCACAAACCATTTTCTCAAATTGGGACAGTCAATTTCTCAGCACATTCTGGTCAATCCTTGGGTCACTGCTCGACACCAAGCTTAACAAATCCACAGCCTTCCACCCCCAAACAGATGGCCAAACCGAGGTCGTAAATCGAATGATCGTGCATATCATGTGCATGTATAATTCCAAGCACCCCCGTACATGGGATGAGAGTCTTCCCTATGTCCAACATAGCTACAACCGAGCCTTCCATAGTTCAACTGGCCACAACCCCTTTCAGGTTGGGTTGGGATTCCAACCATTGGGTCCCATAGATGTTGCACTACCCCTTGCAGTCACCTCGGTCGACTCATCTCCTGCTCCAATCGAAGCTGACAAATCCACCCAGTTCATTGAGCAGATCTAGCACATATGTCAACAGGTTCAGGATATCCTACAGAAGTCCAATGACAAGTACAAACAATGCCATGATCAACATCGGGTGCCACATAAGTTTAAGGTGGGCAACAAAGTTTGGTTGCATTTACAAAAAGAATGCCTTAACCAACCCCATCAGAAACTTCACCCACTCCATTATGGGTCGTACACCATCAGCAAGGTTGTGGGTGATAATTCTTTTGAGCTCGACATTCCTCCTTTCCTTGGCCTGCACCCAGTGTTCAACATGCATCTCCTTCGACCTTATTTTCGACCATTATTAGACACCTTAGAGATAGCAGAACAACTAACACCAACATATCTCAACCTCGAATGCATAAAATAGGCATCCAGTGATCAAATTGTGGACAAACAGGTCAAGGGCACTCACCAACAAAGGATCCAGCTTTATCGAGTTGTCAAAGAAGGGAAACTCCTGCACCAAGGTAAGTGGCTCACCCGTGGCCAAATTCAGCAGAAATTTCCTCATCTAATAGGGGAACTCAACACAATGGAAACCATTGATTCCTAATGGGGGAGACTTGATCCAGATGGATGTCGGTGGCCTCCCACCTATTCGAATTGGTTCATTTTGGTAGTTTTCTAGTTCGACAGTTCTTTCCTGGTTTTTCGGTCTCTGACTTCCAGGACCATTTTGAGGCCCTAAAGAACGTTTTTAGGGCTCACCACAATCAACATATATATTGCTTTACATCACGAAACATATGTAGTCCTCGAATAGACCTTTCCAACGAGTTATCGTGCGCCTAAAACGAAGATTGTATGCAAAAGTTACGACCCCGAGAAGTTGATGTACTAACTTATCTAAACGGGACCCACCTGGCTTTTGGCGCTTCATCTCCTAGGGTTAGGTTTTTGGATGTCTAGGGTTTTTGACATTCTTGTTTATTGTAAACAGACCTTGAGAGCCTCATTGTAATCATCTTCTGGTGAATGAGCATAGTTGTCACATCTCTTCTCGAAGATAAGCCGCCACCATTCTAGCAAGCTCATTTTTTGCTGCATTTTACAGTTTTGGGTTATTTCCTTATTGAATCGAAACCAATTTTATTGTATATCTGTTATTCGGTGTTAAGTATTGTTTGATAATAATCTATATTCATTTTTTTCTGCTCATAAAATATGGATCAGTGGTATCAGAGTGGTCTGCTCCTTTTCATTCTTAATGCATGTCCCCAACGAGGTTAGGGTACAAAGAATTGGGTCTCGAGCTTCTTTCTCTTGAGGACAAAAGCTCTTGCATGCCCAAGGGACTTCTCATGGCAGGAGACAAGAAAGAAGATAGGGACAAAATATCCCTTCAAAATGTTGCTCGAGGAATCCCTCACGCAACAGAGGAACGAGATGATGGATATTTTTACACAAATCCTTTGTCAGCTACCAACAGGCGATGCATCTTCCTCGAACGGAGGCATTGCCCCCTTCAAGGTACAAATCAACTTAAATATTCCTATATTTGAAGGTCAGATAGATGGAGATGCTGTAAACAAATGGTTGAATCTGCCACATGGGTATTTCTCTATCCATAACTTCTCGAATAGAGAAAAGATTACTTTTTCATTCCTCAAAGTCGTTCCCCATGTCAAACATTGGTGGGAAACTTTTTGTGAGCAGAAGGAAACAAAGGAACCCTCATTATTTATAGTCATGGTCATCTGGGAGTCCTTTGGGGATGTTATTAAAGAACAATACTACCTTGTTGGAATTTATCGGGACCTGTATATAAAATGGACCACACTGCAGCAGGAAAGAGACCAAGCAGTGCCCAAGTTCACAAATATCTTACATACCTTATGCACCAAGTTGGGTATCAAATATTTTGAGTGACATCTAGTGCTTAAGTATCGCGGTGGTTTCCATAGATACATCCAGGCCGAAATGGAGTTTTTGGATATCTCATCCTTGGGTGCATCCTACCAATATGTCGTCAAAATCGAGCAGAAGCTCAAAAAAAAGATGCAACAATTTGGGCCTAGGAACCCCTCACAACAAAAGCCAGGAAAGGGTGGCCCCAACCCATAGAACAAAGGATAGAGCAAAGAAGGACCGCCTCAGGACAACCAGTCCAGGCTGCAAGCAAAGAAGGACATCAAAAGGACAAAGAAAGATACCGGGAAGTGCTGGGACTTCCATAAGATCCCCTGGCACAACATTGTTGATTGCCGCTCAAAGCAGTCATTGGTGGCTGAGGTGAAAGCCTCTGAATCATATGTGGGTTCTAAATCTAAGTCAGAACCAGAAAGGGGGAGATGAATAGTTGATGCAGAACCCAATGCTACCATTTCTACGACCAAGCTCCAGCCCGGTGAACCAGACGAGCAAGAGGAAGGCGAGCGCTTTTTTATTCACATATGTGGGTGAAGGGTACCTCGTTGCACTTCATCATTGATAGCGGCAGCTAGAAGAGCCTCATCTTAGTAGAGGTTGTCAAGCGACTCACCGTGCCAACAATGTTGCACCCACAACCCTACACCATCGAATGACTACGCCAAGGAAGCGACATTCACGTCAACCAACAATGTCGCATGCCATACAGCATCAAGCCCTTCAAAGACGAGGTATTGTGTGATGTTGCCCCTCTCCAATTTTTTAATTCTCTTTTGGGCCAACCATATTTGTGGAAACACCATGATGTATATGAGTCTAGGCCTCCTAGTGTTATTATTACTTTGAACAAGAAATTGTATAGGATAGCAAAGGCAATCCCACCTAGTGTTATTTCTTTGACCTATTCCAATTAATGCAGGAAGGTCATCTATAAGACAGGGAAGTTTGTCTTCTTCGTGATTAGATTTCAGAATGAGTGAAATATTGCAACCACATCCAGGGTCTCAGCTATTGACCTCTCCACACAGTAGAAGCAAGTGGATAAGTTCATGGAAGCATACTCAGATATCTTCTCCTCACCTACCGGTGTACCCCTGCACTGTCAGGTCAAGCACCACATCGATCTGACCCTCGGCGCACTGCTTCCCAATGGGCCAGTGTACCGCCTCTCTCTATTAGTGAATCAGGAGATCAAGCAACAAATCCAAGAACTGCTCCACAAGGGACACATCCATCCAAGATCATCACTTTGCGAGAGCCCAATCATGCTGGTACAGAAGAAATATGGAAACTCATGACTCTGCATTGATTATCAGGCTCTGAATAAAATCACAGTCAAAAATCGGTACCCGATTCCCCAAATCAATGAACTCCCTTATCAACTCACGGGGGCCAAATACTTCAGTAATATTGATCTGAAGTTTGGCTACTACCAGGTCCCAATAGAACAAACAGATGTATGAAATATTTCCTTCAAGTCAAAGGAAGGTATTTTCTAATGGTTGGTCAAGCCCTTTGGCTTGACAAATACTCTAGCCACTTCGTGAGGACGAGAGACGATATCTTGCGACCATTCACCAATACTTTCGTAGTGGTGTATCTAGATGACATTCTCATTTAGAGCAAGACTTAAGCAGAACACTTGCAACATATTCAACACGTTCTGCACACCTTGCGGCAGCACAATCTATACTCCAACTTGGAAAACTGCTCCTTCAGCATGGACAGGGTCCATTACCTGGGCTACATCGTTGATCAGCATGGTCTACATGTGGATCCAGCCAAGATCCAAGTCATCTATGACTGTCCAATCCCAACCACACTCACTGAGCTTCGAAGCTTCTTGGGCCTTGCCAATTTCTACCGCAGGTTCATGTTGGGATTGTCCTATATTGCATGGGCCCTCAGCCAAGTAACCAGGGGTGGTGGTAAGACGAAATTTGGGTGGGGTCAGTCCCAACAATAAGTGTTCGATTATTTGAAGCAACGTTTGTGCTCTGCCCCAATACTTTCACTACCAGACCTGCAACCATCCTTTGAGATCGACACAGATGCTTCAGACTATGTTGTGGGCATCGTTCTCACTCAGCACGGCCACCCTATGGCCTATCATAGTGAGACACTATCAAATGTTTTCCATAAGTAGCCTACTTACAATAAGGAAATGTAATCCATTGTGCAAGCTTGTCGCCAATGGAGACATTACATTCTTGGGAAGGAGACAATCATCCACACCGATCATAAGCCACTGCAGTTCATGCAGACACAAGGAAAATTGTAGAATGATTGCCATCATAAGTGGTCCACATACTTGCAGCAATTCCACCTCAAAATCAAGTATAAAATAGGAAGCACCAACCACGTCATTGATTTCTCAGCAAACCACCAGTCGCGGCACTCACCACGGTGTTAGACTCTTGCAGACATGAGACCTATGGATGGCCCCAACTCTATGAGACAGGCCCAAACTTTGCCACCACCTACCAAATGTTGGGCACAAATGCAATTGTCCCTAATTTCCATCTTCAGGATGGGTTGTTGTGTCGTTTCAGGCATATTTGTGTTCCATCAAGAGAGTGAGCGAAGATGATCTGGGAATCCCAATATAGTCGGGTGGAAGGACACTTTGACATCGAAAAGACAGTGACAAAGCTATAAAAACATTTCTACTGGTCGAAACTTTGACGAGAGGTCAGCAAGTATATCAGGTCCTGCACTGCCTGCATTATTGCCAAACTGACAACTAAGAAACAAGGCATGTACACCCCTCTACCTACACCTAACATGCCATGGGAATCCATCTCCATGGACTACATGTCGAGCCTCCCATCCACCAAGTTGGGAAATGACTGTGTTTTTTTTCTTGTTGAACGTTTTTCTAAGATGTCGATTATGGTCGCCTGCAAGAAGAGCATCACAACAAAATCCACTGCCAAGGTCTTCTTTAAACGAGTCTGGGTACATTTTGGAATCCCACAAACCATTGTATCAAATCGAGACAGTCGATTTCTCATCACATTCTGGTTGAGCCTCTGGTCACTATTGGACACCAAGCTCAACAAATCCATGACCTTCCACCCCCAGACAGATGGCCAAACCGAGGTCATAAATTGAATGATCGTGCATATCTTGCGCATGTATAATTCCAAGCACCCTTGCACATGGGATGAGAGTCTTCCCTATGTCCAACACAAATACAACTGAGCCTCTCATAGCTAAACTGGCCACATCCCCTTTCAGGTGGGGTTGGGATTCCAACCATTGGGTCCCATAGATGTTGCACTACCCCTTCCAGTCACCTCGACCGACTCATATCCTGCTCCAACTGAAGTTGACAAAGCCACTAGGTTCATTGAGTGGATCCAACACATCCTTCAATAGGTTAAGGATATCCTACAGAAGTTAAATGACAAGTACAAGTAGCGTCATGATCAACACTGGGTGCCACATAAGTTTAAGGTGGGTGACAAGGTTTGGTTGCATTTGCAGAAAGAACGCCTTACCGAACCCCATCAGAAGCTTCGCCCACTCCGTTATGGGTCATACACCATCACCAAGGTTGTGGGTGATAATGCTTTTGAGCTCAACATTCCTCCTTTCCTTGGCCTGCACCTAGTGTTCAACGTGGATCTCCTTCGACCTTATTTTCCACCATTATTTGACACCTCAGAGATAGCATAAAAACTGACACCAACAGAGCTCAACCCTGACTCCATACAACAAGAATCCAATGATCGGATTGTGGACAAACAGATCAAGGGAACTCGCCAACAAAGGATCCAACTTTATCGAGTTGTTAAAGTAGGGCGACTTTTGCACCAAGGCAAGTGCCTCACTCGTGGCCAAATTCAACAGAAATTTCCTCATCTAATGGTGCAATTCAACGCAATGGAGACCATTTCTTCCTAAGGGGGGAGGATTGATCCAGATGGATGTTGGTGGCCTCCCCCCTATTCCAACTGGGTCATTTTGGCAGTTTTCCAGTTCGACATTGTTTTCCTAGTTTTTGGGTCCCTGACTTCTGGGGTCGTTTTGAGGCCCTAAACTACGTTTTTAGGGCTCACCACAACCAACATGTCTTTCTCTTGCTACAAACAACATGTGTATTCCTCGGATAGACCTTTCCAATGGGATATCGTGCGCCTAAAATGAATATCATATGCAAAAGTTACGACCTCAGGAAGTTGATGTACTAACTTACCCAAACGGGGCCCAAGTGACTTTTGACACTTCATCTCCTAGGGTTAAGTTTTCAGATGTCTAGGGTTTTTGACATTCATGTTTATTGTAAAAAGGCCTTGAGTGCCTCATTGTAATCATATTTTGGTGAATGAGCGTAGACATCACATCTCTTCTCAGAGATAAGCCACCACCATTCTAGCAAGATTGTTTTCCGCTGCATTTTACAGTTTCAGCTTATTTCCTTATTGAATAAAAACCAATTTTACTATATATTTGTTATTTTGTGTTAAGCATATTTTGATAATAATTTGTATTCATTTCATTCTGCTCATAAAATCTGGATCAGTGGTATCAGAGCGGTCTGCTCCTTTTCGTTCTTAATGCATGTCCCCAACAAGATCAGTGTATAGAGAATTGGGTCTCGAGCTTGTTTGTCTCGAGGAAAGAATCTCTCGCATGCCCAAGCGACCTCTCATGGCAAGAGAAAAGAAATGCGAAGACATAGGAGATCCCTTCAAAATGTTTCTCAAGGAAGCCCTCATGCAACAGAGGACCGAGATGATGGATAGTTTTGCGCAAATCCTTCGACGGCTACCAACAGGCGACACATCTTCCTCAAATGGAGGAGACACCCCCTTCAAGGTACAAATCAACTTCGATATTACTATATTTGAAGGTCGGATAGACGCAGATGCTATAGACAAATGGTTGAATATGCTAGAAGGGTATTTCTCTATCCATAACTTATCGAATAGAGAAAAGATTACTTTTGCGCTCCTCAAAGTCGTTCTCCATGTCAAAGATTGGAGGGAAACTTTATGTGAGCAGAAGGAAACATAGGAACCCTTATTATTTATAGTCGTGGTCACTTGGGAGCCCTTAAGGGATGATATTAATGAACAATACTACCATGTTGGAAGTTATGACCACCTGTATACAAAATGGACCACACTGCGGTAGGAAAGAGACCAAGCAATGCCCGAGTTCACAAATATCTTCCATACCTTGCGCACCACGATGGGTATCAATGGTTCTAAGTGACATCTGGTGCTCAAGTATTGCGACTGTCTGCATAAATACATCCAAGCCGAAATGGAGTTTCTGGACATCTCATCCTTGGGTGCGGCCTACCGATATGTCGTCAAAATCGAGCAAAATCTCAAACAAAAGACACAGCAATTTGGGCCTGGGAACCCCTCACATCGAAAGCCAGGAAAGGGCATCCCCAACCCGCAGAACAAAGGATAGAGAAAAGATGGACTTTTTCAGTACAACTAGTCCAGGCCGCAAGAAAATAACGACACTAGAAAGACAAATAAATATATTGGGAAGTGGTGCGACTTCCATAAGAGCCCTTGGAATAACACTGTTGATTTTCGATCAAAGCAATCGTTGGTGGTTGAGGTGAAAGCCTCTGAATCAGATGCAGGTTTCGACTCTGAGTCAGACCTAGAAGGGGGGAGACGAATCATTGATGCGGAACCCAGTGCTACTGTCCCTACCACCAAGCTCCAGCCTAGTGAACCAGACGAGACAGAAGAAGGGAAGCACCTTTTTCATTCACATATGTGGGTGAAGGGTACCCCATTGCACTTCATCGTTGATAGTGGCAGCCAGGAGAACCTCATCTCAGCAGACGTTGTCAAGCGACTCGCCCTGTTGAAAATGTCACACCCGCAACCCTACACCATCGGATGGCTCTGCCAAGAAAGCAACATCTGCGTCCACCATCAATGTTGCCTTTCATACGACATCAAGCCCTTAAAAGACGAGGTATTGTGTGATGTTTCCCCTCTCAAAGTTTGTAATGTTATTTTGGGCCAACAATATTTATGGAAACGCCATGTTGTGTATGAGCCTGGGCCTCGTAGTGTTATTATTACTTTGAACAATAAATTGTATAGGATATCATAGGTAGTCCCACCTAGTGTTATTTCGTTGACCTATGCCAAGCAATGCAAGAAGGTCATCTCTCATACGGGGAAGTTTGTCTTCTTCGTGATTCGCTCTCAAAATGAGTGAAATATCGCAGCCACATCCAGGGTCTCCGCGGACGACCTATCCACACAGCAGAAGTAAGTGGATAAGGTCATGGAAGCATACTCGGATATCTTCTCCTCACCTATTGAGGTACCTCTACACTGTTAGGTCAAGAACCTCATCAATCTGACCCTCAGTGCACCACTGCCCAATGGGTCGGTCTACTGCTTCTCTTTGTTAGCGAATGAGGAGATGAAGTGGTAGACCAAAGAACTTCTCCATAAGGAACACATCTGTACCAACTCATCACCTTGCAGGAGTCTAATGGTGTTGGTCCTGCACTGCCTGCGCTATTGGCAAACCGACCAGTAAGAAATAGGGCCTGTACACTCCTTACGACGAAATTTGTGTGGGGTTGGTCCCATCAACAAGTGTTCGATGATTTGAAGCAATGCTTGTGCTAAGCCCCAATACTTTCACCACCGGACCTGCAACAACCCTTTGAGATCGAGAGAAATGCTTCATACTATGTTGTGGCCTTCATTCTCACTCAGCATGACCACCTCGTGGCCTATCATAGTGAGACACTATAAGATGTTGTCTGTAAATACCCTACTTACGACAAATAAATGTACTCTATTGTGTAATACTGTCACCAATGGAGACATTACATTCTCAGGAAGGAGACAGTCATCCACACTGATCATAGGCCACTGGAGTTCATGCAGACACAAGTTTCAGGTGGGCGACAAAGTTTGGTTGCATTTACAGAAAGAACACCTTACCAGACCCCATCACAAGCTTCTCCCACTCTGTTATGGGTTATACACCATCACCAATGTTGTGGGTGATATCGCTTTTGAGTTCAACATTCCTCCTTTCCTTGGCCTGCACCCAGTGTTCAACGTGGATCTCCTTAAACCTTATTTTCCACCATTATTGGGCTCCTTAGAGATAGCAGAACAAATAACACCAACACAGCTCAACCCCAATTGCATACAACAAGAATCCAGTGATCATATTGTGGAAAATCAGGTCAAGGGCACTTGCTAGCAAAGGATCCATCTTTATCTAGTTGTCAAAGCAGGGAAGCTCTTGCACCAAGGCAAGTTGCTCACCCGTGGCCAAATTTAGCAAAAATTTCTCATCTAATGGGGCACTCAACTCAATGGACACCATTGCTTCCTAAGGTGGGAGTATTGATTCAAATGGATGTCGGTGTCCTCCAACCTATTCCAACTGGCTCATTTTGGCATTTTTCCCGTTCGATAGTTTTTTCCTAGTTTTTGAGTCCTTGACTTCGGGGGCCGTTTTGAGGCCCTAAATAACGAATTTAGGGCTCTCCATAGTCAATGTGTGTATGCCTCTCTATAGGCAACATGTGCATTCCTCGAATAGACCTTTCTAACGGGCTATCGTGCACCTAAAACAGAGATCATATGCAGAATTTATGACCCCAGGAAGTTGATGTACTAACTTAACCAAACAGTGCCCACATGACTTTTGGTGCTTCATCTCCTAGGGTTAGGTTTTTGGATGTCTATGGTTTTTGACATTCCTATTTATTGTAAAAATTCCTTGAGAGCCTCATTGTAATCATCTTCTAGAAAATGAGCACAATTGTCACATCTCTTCTCAGAGATAAGCCACCACCATTCTAGTAAGCTTGTTTTCCATTGCATTTTACAGTTTCAGCTTATTTCCTTATTGAATAGAAACTAGTTTTACTGTATATTTGTTATTCTATGTTAAGCATATTTTGATAATAATTTGTATTCATTTCATTCTTCTCATAAAATTCAGATCACAAGTGGACATGCCTTAACCATCTTATTAATTTTCCTTTTTTCCCTTGTAGCTAACTGCACCAACCAAGGTTTTCCAAGCTTGCTTATTCACAATTGGAATCTTTCCACCATCTTAGGATCCAGATAACTATGACTAGGTCTTGAATCAATTAAAATAGTAATGGGTTAGCCATTAATATTACCTTCCACTTCAATCATGTGCGACTGAAACTCAACTTGCTTGTTATCCAGGGCTGCGTAGATCATCGGTACATCTCTTCCCATGTTTTCAATTGTCACAAGTTGTTGTACGTTGTGTACGATCCTCACTTTTTCACCTCTCCGAGGGAAATCTCTATATATGTGGTCTCCCCCACGACCCTAACATTGAATAGGTAGTGTTGATGCAAAAATGCGCAACTAGACTTTACCTGCAAATAATTGCAATGCACCGTATGAATTTTTTTACTATTATTATATAGATAATAACTATAGGCGGGATCCCTTATAAGAGAAATAGCTAAGTTGAATTTTCATTCCTCCTGAAGATGTTGGTTGCATACAATTACTTCAACAACAATGACTTGATGATTATCTCTTGAAATTCCATGCTTATTACACATATGCAAGATTAGTTTCTTTAGAAAAATGAATGATACAAAGGAATGTGTGATTTTTCTATGGCATTTATTTTGCGTCACACCAATTACATAATTACCATTTCAAAGAAAAGGTAAAAGAGTTCTTGCACATGTGCTATGATAATTGGGGTTACAAATTGTAAACTCTTTACTATAATACTAAGTTTAATGACATTCCCAGAAAGTGGTTGAGGTTGCTTGTGGTATGCATATATATTGTTTCAAGCACATAGTCTCATGTCAACATGTAATATCGTGGGTATCAATTGCATATAAGCTTGGATAGAGTGGACATGTTATAACTGTTATAATCTTGGTGTCATTTGTTTAAAAGGGCTTGACATTTTGTTGGCTTATTGAATATGGTATAAACTTCGAACTATAAATTAAGGACAACTTTGAATAAGCATATGTTAAGGTACGTGATGAGATTTGGGATTTGATATGGTATTACGTGGATTCCATCATGTAACATGTGATTGGATGTAGGCTATGGTTGAAAAGTTGGAAGAGGTTATGGGTTGCCATCCGATTTTGGAGGCGACGTGAAATTAATGAGAGTTAATGCATGTCCTGCAAGGTTTTCTCCTTAGGTATACCACCTTTATTTCTTGTTTAGTTTTGTTGGAACTCTCTGGAGTTGGTAATTGAGGGTTTGAACTCGAAACCTTGGTTGGTGGTTGAATAACGATCCTAAGCAACTCTTTCCTGGTTATTTAAGCAATTTTTGAACAAGTATGGACTTTTTGACTCCTCTTGCATCAAAATAAAACTATTTTGCTCTAATAATTTCGAAAGGTTTGATTTGTTTGCTTGCATCTTGTATGTATGTGAAGAAGGTTGACTTTGTATAGATTTTGGTATGAACAAAATTGTGAATATTCACTTCTTGATATGTAATGAATGTATGTTGAGTTCTTTTGGGTGATTATCACAACCCAATAAACAAATACGTCTTATCCGAATTCGTTTTTGTTATTTCGGGTATGGGTTTCGAATGAAATGCGACATGGGTTTGCATAAGCAATGGATGTATGCTATGTAATTTTGGGTGAACTCGCATATGAGCATGAGCACTAAGATTAACTTGCGTCCAGCCTGACGTTGTTCTTGCTTGTTTTATTTTTGGTAAACGATAGTCCCTACAATAATGGAGTTTCAACTCTATGTGGTTTTGAATCGATTTAAGAGGGAATTCTCTTGGCTTGCAATCGACCCAGAACTGTCATTTTGATATTCGTTTTTTACTGCTACTATGTATGATTTCAAAAATAAGTCTTTTGGGGCATGGATAAGATAAATTGCAACACAGAAATGTAGAGTTTTGATGGGTAGTTTGATGTGAGAAAAATATTGGCGATTTCGAGTTTCATTAAACCCTTCTTCGCTCTCGACTCAAGTCGAGTGTCACTATTACTTTTATTCTACTTGTTGTATTTGAACTATGTAAATGAATACTCTGCTAGTGGACAATGCATGAATTCATAAACACATAGAAAATGTTTTCAATAATCTATGAGGGAGTTTTCGAATCTCTATGTATAGATTTATTGAGCATATTACTCTTGGATATTTTGGATATTTATTAAGATTCTTCAAATGAAACAAAGTGTAGTTACAAAAGGATTATGTTGTGAGAAGCTACAAGAATTAGTATGGATGATGAACAAAGGTTTTAAAGTTTTGATTGTATGTATAAATGATTACTGAAGTTCAGATGGTGAATTACTTGCATTATGAAAGGACATTGATCATTTTCTCTCCCTTCCATAATCCCATTTTTCGCAAATTATAAATCCTCTCATGTACCAATTCATTTTGATCCCAAGTTTTGGTTTTATATTAATAAAAAAAAGGTCATTATGCAAAAGGTCAACTTAAAATAAAAATTGATAAGGAACAAGCTTCAAGTATGGAATAGTCAGTTTCGTTGGGTGAGAAATACAAAGTATTTGATGATGATATGCTCACAGGATTTGATCTTGTATGACTGAATTGTATGAACTGATTATGGAAAAGAACAATATTCATCCCTTCCCTTTTCATAAAATCATTTTTCGCTCAATACAAATCCCATCACATCCCATATATCATCTATTACCCATGTTCTAAGTGGTATCAGTTGTGAAATAGAGATCAAGCAATTTTGTTTTGGATGATATATACAAAGTATTTGGATTGATTGCTTGCATGCATGTGTGTTGACTAATCAAGGCCAATGTTTTAAATTATTTATTAGGAAAAGTAATTTGATGTTTGATTAGTCTTTTTGTTTCATATGTTGATCTAAGTTTCATTTTAGGAAATCAGTTTCTTCAGCAGGGGAAGTCATGGCAGAGGCAAAATCAGAGGTAGAGGTCAGAATAATTTTTGGCAAAGGGGGAACAAGATAATGACGTTCTCGATACATTTTGAGATTGATTATGAAGGATTCAATGAGCTGCTACAAACTAGTTTACTCAACCTATTAGGCCTAACGACCTTCCATCCACATCCTCAACCCGAGAGACCTCCATAGCAGCCTCATCCTAACATTTCATATGTCCAGGTCCCACCTCACGTGTCCTTGCAACCAGAAATCCCAGTCAATGATGGTTGGGGTTGTTAGAAGAACAGGACCATAGAGCAATAAAATAAAACAAATGCGGAAATAAAACACAGAAGATACACAATACAAGACAGACACAGATTTACGTGGTTCACCCAGTGTGGGCTACGTCCACCAGAGAAATTGCCAGGTCATTTCTTTATTATTATCCAGCAAAATGAAGGGATACAACCTACAAAAAAACCCGTTGTAACTTCCTCTTCTATCTCTCACAGTCTCCTCTCTCAGAATGCAATACTCGCCAACATACATAGCCACAATACATTTCCCTCATAAAAGAGGGTTGCCTTCTAGAGCAAAAAACCCTAACATAATCTCTATCGTTAGATCTGTGACCTTATAATGATAGGTCCAGATTTACAATGAAATTACAATATACTTTTACAAGGCAAATTTTGCTTCGGGGGCTTCGCTCCCGAAACCCCACTGGGGGCCCGCTTGCCCCCGGACCCCGCAGAGGGGGTACCCCCCCTCTGCACTCCCCCGCGTGGAAGAGTGTACATACTTCTGGGGTGTAAATACTTCATGGGGTATAAACACGACTGAAAGTAAAAGACCTCTAAATCAGGAAGATAATCAGACTCCACAACAAACAATATCCCACTTGGAGACTGATCTCAACAACTCCACCGCTGCTGTATATGCTGGACTCTGAACCTTCTTGGACTTGGCAAATTTCTCATCTTCATATTCATTCTTGAAGACCAACTGAAACTGAGCAGGAACTCAGTTTCTCCCTGGTTACTCCCTATGTTAACATGTCTGCAGGATTCTGGTTAGTGTGTATCTTTTCCAGCTTCAATTGTCCATCTTCCAAGGCGGATCGTATGAAGTGGTACCTCAACTGTATATGCTTAGTCTTCGAATGGAAGGCTGAGTTCTTTGCAATATGAATCGCACTCTGACTGTCACAGTACAACCTGTTGTTCTCCTGCTTCTTTCCCAATTCCTCCATAAACCTTTGTAACCAAATCATCTCTTTACTAGCCTCTGTAGCAGCAACATACTCTGCTTCTGTTGTTGAAAGTGCAACAACCTTTTGCAGTTTCGAAATCCAACTTACTATTGTTCCACCTAGAGTAAAAACATACCCTGTCGTGCTCCTCCTGCAGTCTTTATCACCTGCCATATATGAATCAACATATCCCCGTAGAAAAGTGTCTGAACCTCCAAAACATAGTGCATGTGTAGTAGTACCTCTCAAATACCTGAGAATCCACTTTATTGCCTCCCACTGTTATTTACCTGGATTGTTCATATACCTGCTCACAACTCCCACTGCATGTGCAATATCTGGTCTTGTGCAAACCATTGCATACATCAAGCTGCCAACTGCT
>ML800710.1:135470-146726 GCA_009831015.1 Picea engelmannii
TACATATTCAATGAATTTCACCAATCACCACATCTAAATATAAAAAGTTGTACTATGTATTTATTATTATGCATTATTATATTTATATTATATTTATTATCTAATATATTATTTATTATTATATTTATTATCTAATATATTATCTAATATATTATTTATTATTATATTTATTATCTAATATATTATTTAGATTATATTTATTATGTAATATAATAAATATTATATAAAAATATATATTATTAAATTTGAAAGGTTTATTTTCAAAAAGAAAAATTGAATATTTTTAAAATGCAATTTGCATTTGGCTAGCTTAACTTACTTGGAAGGAAATTTAGGTTAATCCCAAAACAATACAACATCCACATTAAAGTAAAATGTGGTCAGAGATCCTGGCCAATATGGCATATGAAAAATCTATAAACTAAGTGTCATGGAGCAACACGTCTTCCTCCATTCCTTGTGAGTTTAGGTTGAATTCTTTGAATTCCAATCATTCTGACAGTATAGTTATCCGTGTTAATTTTTTTCATTTAAAATCTTTACAAAATGATTTCTTTTACGACTATGAAACTAGCCCCTAGTTAACATATTATTCATGTTTCACAGTGATCATCATAATCAATAATTATAGGGTGTGAGCTATCATCTCCATTTCCAAATCTAATCACCAAGGACTAAGTTGTCATGCAACCCTTGTTATATTAAGTTTATTGTTATGATGCACATATCTATGGTTTACCACAACAGTATTATAAAGCATGTATCTTTTTTGAATGATAAAGCATTATTATATTAAGTTTATTGTTATGATTTTGATTTTATTTTTTATTTTATGAGGTCCTTGTTATTATAGTAATGAGTGTTTGCACTGTATATTGAAAGAAAAGTATCAGGATAGGTAGTTCTTGATGGTGGTAGGGTGTCCTGGTACTTTTGTTTCAATATGCCCCATGTATCGATGATGTCTTTGACGATGACAGTTCCATTCTTTGCACTTCCCAGATCGAGATCCAAATAATTGACATAAGCAGCCCTGCGCGAAGAAGAGACATGAGAAGCCATGTAGTCATAAAGTTCTTGCATCCACTTAATGTAGGGGCGTTCGTCCTCGCGGTTGTTCCATAACACGTTGTACTGTATGTCGAAGATGTTTCCTGCTCTATAAGAGAAGGGTCGCGCAGAGGAATCAATATCGTCCATTTTCCCTCCTAGAGGAGAGAAAAGTGCATAGGCTCTTCTCGACTGTTTCTCCAACCTGTTAAACAGTTCATCCAGGGATTCTGTGGAGAGTCGGGTTCTTACGATATCTGATTTTATTTTGAAGCTGGTCTCGTGGGAATTGTATCTGTCGAGCAGTTCTATCACGCTCTTAATCGACTCTCCCAAGAAGGTTGTAGACTTGATCCACGTCATTTTGTTGCACTCGTCCTTCGCCAAGTCCAGCTCCCAGAAGACTTTGTTCATTTTTTTTCAAGAGTTGGTCCTTACCTCCCAAATACAAGCCTTGGAACGACGCAATCACATCTATTTTCTTCTCTCCTCCCGCTTTATTGATGTCAAACAACTGCACTCGCACGAACATATCCTTGTCCATGGTATGCCCGACAGATTGTCATTTTTTGATGGCCTTCGTCACCACTTCTCGCCCGGTTCTTGTGACATTAAAGGCCGTAAGACTGGACGGGACAATCACCAGTTGGATTTTCCAGGAAATCACAACGCCCCAGCTGCCACCTTTAAGTGCCCAAAACACATCATCCCCCATCGTATGCTTGTTCATAATCCTACCAAAGGCATTAACGAGCAAGGCGTCGATCACATTATCAGCTGCGAGGCCATATTTCCTAACCGATTAATGGATGTAGTCAATCTAGTATTTTCAAGCGAGATGGAGATGGGTTGGTTCATTAATTCCTGACCAATTTATAAACACATTTCAATTGCAATTGCCACAATTTGAACGTCCAATTGCGATCATGTCACTAGTAGCATTAACTATAATTCTATCAACGTTTAATCTAATTCCATCATGTGACCATGCATGAGCCAACGTGTTCTGTGTGACCTTTAAATATAATCCCATACTAATCATGTTAACGTTGATTTTCCCATGCCTGATCTGCACATGCTTTTTTTTAAATATTCAATTGACAAAATTGTTGCATGGGCTACGCTTCTAATGTTAAACGCCACCTAAGATGAGAACGTCTTCCCAGAAAATGATTAATTTGGTTGGGATTGAACTCATGTAGCGTATTAAGTTGTGCTTGGATTTTATAAATTCTGTAAGTGGATACAATTTTAAAAAAAAGTTTCCTATGTGTTTATGGTAGGCCAAACAATAATTGCCATAGAAAGTCAAAAGTACACACCACATGGTGTAAAAGAAGTGAACAGAAACTTGGAATGATCGTTTAAAGTGATTAGAGACTCGGAATGATCGATTCTAGTTGTTCAGATATCCAATGTTTTCACTCTCCAAGTTGAGATTTTATCAGGAATAGAGATGGGCTTGTACCAACCGATTACGGGTAAGAAATATGTTATTTTCATACAGGTCGCAACCCTGCTTACACTCATGAATATTGCAGTAATGCAAGTGTCAAATAGGTTCTCACTTGTAGTGGAAATGTTAGGTCTTTACGATGTAGTGTCTTTTTTCTCCTGCCTATATATATATATACAGCTTGAGTGGGCCTAATGGTTAAGAACATGTGTTTCCTCTTAACAGGTCACAGGTTCAAATCTAGAGGGGGGTAGGCTATGTATACCTTCGTAGACTTTACCAGTAAAATTGTTGGGCAGAGGGGGTTCCCTTGTCCCACAAACAGGGGGGTCTCATACACCAATTTGGTGTGTTGGCTTGGCCGTGACCTTAAAAATAGATTATTATTATTATTATATATATAATTGAGTAATCTGTAGAACGAGATAGGTGCAGGGGTATTAATATGTTTGTTCTTCATTGTTGTTATGATAGATCTTTTTCACAAAATCTATTGAATATCTTAATGGAGATTCAATAGAAATTCTGAACCAAATATTATGATACAACGTTCAACATATTATGATACAACCTTCAAGAAGGCATTCAAAAATATTATGATACAACCTTCAATAAGGCATTCCAAAAGGCTAGGTGATAAATAAATAATTGCACATAGTGAGATCAAAAGATCAATCATCATTCCAATGTAACTAATAGTTATGTTGCTTCATTTTCTTGCAAATATTGTTTGTTTACTTGTTCACATAAGTATTATTGTTATATTAAAACAAATATTGTATTATTGTTATATTAAAACAAATATTTATAGGAAATGGAATGGTATGCATATATGAATTGGTTTTCTATTTTATATATTAAAGATGGGTGTGTGTGTGTGTGTGTGTGTGCACATTCTTTAGAGATTAACATATTCCTTGAAAAATCAAGGATTTAAATTAGACACATAGCTATCTAAGTGAGGGTTCTTACTACCACTCACTCATCTAAGAAAGTATGTCAATTATCAATTACATTTCTTTATTTATTTTTAACACTTAAGGTTAATGGATAAATGAATTCTCTATTATATCCATCACATCTCTCCATGTTACAATTTTTTTCCCATGAGGTTTGCCAATTTAATTGAACTTTGATTACCACACCTAAAAGTTGTATGTATCCCTTTCGTTTCTTCCATGTCCTCAAGAAGGCACCTTAGCCGAATTTCTCGTCATTCTAACCTTCAATAGAGGAGAATGAAACAGTTGGTTGCTTCTTACTGCAAAATCCCAAATCCTATATTGAATGGATAAAAGAAGGTTGATTTTCTATCATCTTGATCACCCACCCAATCAGAACCCATCAACTCGATATTCAAGCGATTATTGTATTCCATACCATACTCGATAGCTCATTGTAGGTATTGAATGAATCTCTTGGCATATTTCCAATGGCTCTCATGTGGATTACCCATGAATTGACTAAGCATTCTGACATAGACTTAGTATGCAATATGAGGTCTTGTTTTGCACTATTAAACTAGGAGGAAAGAAGGTATGCGGGGATGTATGTATAGAAACATATCAAAAGATTCAATATGAATGACTACTCCGTTAGAACATAATGCTACGCTTTACACTGATAAGGAAACCGATAAATTACATAACCACAACAAGACTTGATATTGCATACTCCATTAGAACAAAATGCTACGCTTTAGACCACTAAAGAGAAAGATGGTGCTTTTTCAAATTTTGGGCATGAATGTAGTTTCCAAAAATGTGTTTTGAAGTGTAGATGTTTATTCACCCCTATTATGCTGTGTTGGAGTAATGAAGAGATGGTGCGTGAAAAACTCGGCTAATGCAGATAGAAAATAAAGAGGTGGTGGGATTGGGCCATCATCAAACCCTATTTATATAAATGTAGTTGGAACATAAGAGAAGCGAATTATATGATCCATGTAAATCAAGACACATAAATTTGTAAGTATTGTATGATAAAGAGTCGGAACAGAAGGAGAGAGAGCTTCTTGTTGTGCATTGAGGCCCTTGTAGGGCGATGTGGTGATGGAAGTGCAATCATGCATCCAATGCATGCGACTACACCATAATGGACATATAGTGTGCTCTATGTGTATTGTTAGCAATGCAAATCACAATATCTAGTTGAGGATCCATGATAACCTACATGGAAACCCAATCATATACAATGTAATTGAGGGTGTGGGGTTGTATGCATAAAGATTTAATGTTTGTGGAGGGATGACATGTCGAACTAAGAGCTACTACTATACACAATGATTTGTTATGTAAATGACCCATGGCGTCGTGGCATGCTCGAGAAAGAAAGTGGTAAGCACAGTGAAATAAATGAATGGGGTGTCCCATGTTGTGATTGTGATATGTCTATATAGTGTTCCCAAGGTTGAGTTTTTTTCCCTATATAATGTTCCCAAGGATGTGTGTTTTTCCCAGACGAAGTTGGCCTATGAGAAGACCATCGATGATAGTAGTTTCATAATAATGGTGCACTGTATATGATACAGAATAAGTTGTTGGCTTATAGCTATTGATACGAGTGAGAGATGCCATTATCAGTCATGCCTCATCATGACACTGGACATCCTTAATATCTATATCATGCACTTGGTTGAGAGGTTTGAAGAAAGCAGTGATGGTGGTGAGAATCAAAGTGCATGCATGAGGGAGAGGATTTATGTATGTAGTACTACCCAAGGTGAGTTATTTTGCTGAGTGGTGTGTCTTTGTGTTGGATAATGCTACATATTTTTTCGATAATTGGCTATGTATGTTTCCTCGGTGTTTGATGAGAGTAGGAGTGTGAGGGAACGAAGTGGAAAGATGCAAAGAAGGTCTTGAAGAGAAGGCGACAAATTTACTTTATCAGAATGTAGTAAAGTGTTTTGGTTAACGCATAGATAACACCCCAACTGCCTAGAGGGACGGGCCTCATTCCAATGTGTTCAGCCAATAAGGCTAGTCGTTGACAATGACCTTCACCTACCGTGTTCCCAACAAAATCTTGGGCCTCATTCAAATCTGTTTAGCCAATAAGGCTAGTCGTTGACAACGATCTTCAGCTACCATGTTCCCAACTGAATCTTGGCTTGCATTACATAATTCATAGCATCATGCAAATAACCGAAAGGCACTATCATCCATTCATATCATCGTGCAAAGAACCAAAAGGCTCTATCATCCATTCATAGCAGCGACAATTATCCATTCATTACAGTGTGCAAAGAACTAGAACTGTGCCAATCGAAATGGAAA
Source organism: Picea engelmannii (assembly GCA_009831015.1). NCBI lineage: Eukaryota > Viridiplantae > Streptophyta > Pinopsida > Pinales > Pinaceae > Picea > Picea engelmannii. The sequence continues at coordinate 141,255 of ML800710.1, forward strand.
CGAAAGTAGGATATGAGTCTGGATCTTCCATTCTCTATTATGCCGGTGTGTGCAGACGTGAATCGGGCAAAGCAAGTATCAGCTTCATTATCTGTTTGGAAAACGATGGTACTATTTTGGAAAACTTTAGTGCATATATGAATGACAATTTCAAAGTAACTAACACTTCAGCCAATTACAAATCGCTCATATGTGGCCTACAACATGCCATTTCACTTGGCATTAAGCACTTGAATGCCCGTGGACATTTCCACAACATAGGAAAGCAGGTAGGTGCCCTTTCCTCTCTTGAATTTAGAATTAATATTTCCGTTAATGCCATTTATTCATTGTATGTTGTGTGTTTGAGTAGGTCATGGGTACTAAAACAGTGCAAAAACCGTGGGAGAAAAGATTATGTCGGAGAGTTCGGGAACTGGCATCTAGTTTTAACACATTTAAATTTAACTATATCCATCGTCAAGATAATACTGGAGAAATTTCCTTGGCCTAGGAAGGGTTTGGTCGTACTTTTGTAAATCGGACTCATAGTCTATGACATGAGATTTTTGAGATCAGAACCTGCGAAGGATTATGTTATGGACCAGAAGTTGGTTGGCTACCACACACTCAAATTTATTTTGGACAAGATTCAAAGTTGGTTCCCTCAAGCCCATAAAGAGATTCTACGCATGTGTGTTAAAATGAGTAAGGAGATGGGGCAGAGGTACAAGATAAGGAACAAAAGGGTTATGGCCTCCCTCTTAACGATCTACTAGGTTTCTCATAAGGTAGGGTTGCTTTATGCACCGATGCATGTCTAAATTCTTTATATCTGTTCATACATCACAGGGCAGAATTATGACAGACTTTACTAAAACTGTGTACCATTCGTTTACATTAATAAAGAGGATTCATTCATGTATATGTGTTGTTAAAAAATACCATGTGCTTTTAAAAATGGTTTAGCTGCAGAGTTAATTAAAAATGGTTTAGCTACAGAGTTAATTAAGAGGGAAAATAGACAAATGGTAAAAAATACCATTCATTCATGTATATGTGCACTTAAAAATAGTTTAGCTGTAGAGTTAAGAGGGAAAACAAACAAATGATTATTATGTGCAAATTTGAATTTTCAAATTCATGTATATGCATTCATGTATATGTGTTGTTATTATGTGCAAATATTGGAATATTCGAATAACTCGATTACTCTATTGAGACGTATTTGTGGATAGAGAATGACAAATTTTGTGATGAAGCTTATCTTTGGTTCACTGTTTTTCCCAGCTATATATATACAATATACTCTTCTTTGTCGTCCAAATACAATTTCCATGTATCTTTGTCAAACAATTATAATAACCTAAAATTTGTTACTATTTATATTCACTTGTTAGGTTTTTAACATTGTGACAAAGAATTCTCCAATTTGGGATTTTGAATGTTATTATATTAAGTTTATTGTTATGATTATTGAATGATATATGATTTTTAAATGTTATTATATTAAGTTTATTGTTATGATGCACATATCTATGGTTTACCACAACATTATTATAAAGCATGTATCTTTTTTGAATGATAAAGCATTATTATATTAAGTTTATTGTTATGATTTTGATTTTATTTTTATTTCTATGAGGTCCTTGTTATTATAGTAATGAGTGTTTGCACTATATATTGAAAGAAAAGTATCAGGACAGTTAGTTCCTCACGGTGGTAAGGTGTCCTGGTACTTTTCTTTCAATATGCCCCACTTATCAGCGGTGTCTTTGACGGTGGTAGTTCCATTCTTTGCACTGCCCAGATCGAGATCCAAATAATTGACATAAGCAGCCATGTGTGAAGTGATCCAAATAATTGACATAAGCATCCCTGCGCAAAGAAGAGACATGAGAAGCCATGTAGTCGTGAAGTTCTTGCATCCACTTAATGTAGGGGTGTTCGTCCTTGTGGTTGTTCCATAACACGTTGTACTGTATGTCGAAGATGTTTTCTTCTCTATAAGGGAAGGGTCGCACAGAGGAATCGATATCGACCATTTTCCCTCCCAGAGGAGAGAAAAGTGCATAGGCTCTTTCTGGCTATTTCTCCAACCTATCAAACAGTCCATCCAGGGCTTCTGTGGAGAGCCAGGTTCTTGCGATATCCAATTTTATTTTGAAGTTGGTCTTGTGGGAATTGTATATGTCAGGCAGTTCTGTCACGCTCGTAATCGTCTCTCCGAAGAAGGTCGTAGACTTGATCCAGGTCATTTTGTTGCACTCGTCCTCCGCCAAGTCCAGCTCCCAAAAGACTTCGTTCATTTTTTTCAAGAGTTGGTCCTTACCTCCCAAATACATGCCTTGGAATGAAGCAATCACATCCGTTTTCTTCTCTCCTCCCGCTTTATTGATGCCAAACAACTGCACTTGCACGAACATATCCTTGTCCATGGTATGCCCGATAGATTGCCATTTATGGACAACCTTCGTCACCACTTCTCACCCGGTTCTTGTGACATTAAAGGCCGTAAGATTGGACGAGACAGTCACCAGTTGGATTTTCCAAGCAATCACAACGCCCCAGCTGCCACCTCTAAGTGCCCAAAACACATCATCCCCCATTGTATGCTTGTTCATAATCCTACCGGAGGCGTTAACGAGCAAGGCGTCGATCACATTATCAGCTGCGAGGCCATATTTCCTAATCGATTAATGGATGCAGTCAATTTAGTATTTTCAGGCGAGATGGAGATGGGTTGGTTCGTTAATTCCTGACCAATTTATAGACACATTTCAATTGCAATAGCCACAAGTTGAACGTCCAATTGTGATCATGTCACTAGTAGCATTAACTATAATCCTATCAATGTTTAATCTAATTCCATCATGTGACCATGCATGAGCCAATGTGTTCAGTGTGATTTTTTAAATATAATCCCATACTAATCCTCTTAACATTGATTTTCCCATGCCTGATCTGCACATGCTATTTTTTTAATATTTAGTTGACAAAATTGTTGCGCGGGCTACGCTTCTAATGTTAAACGCCACCCAAGATGAGAACGTCCTCCCAGAAAATGATTAATTTGGTTGGGATTGAACTCATGTAGCGTATTAAGTTGTGCTTGGATTTTATAAATTCTGTAAGTGGATACAATTTTAAAAAAAAGTTTCCTATGTGTTTATGGTAGGCCAAACAATAATTGCCATAGAAAGTCAAAAGTACACACCGCATGGTGTAAAATAAGTGAATAGAAACTTGAAATGATCGTTTAAAGTGATTAGAGACTTCGAATGATCGATTATAGTTTTTCAAATATCCAATGTTTTCACTCGCCAAGTTTAGATTTTATCAAGAATAGAGATGGGCTCGTACCAACCGATTACGGGTAAGAAATATGTTATTTTCATGTAGGTCACAACCCTGCTTACACTCATGAAGATTGCACTAATGCAAGTGTCAAATAGGTTCTCACTTGTAATGGAAATGTTAGGTCTTCACGATGTAGTGTCTTTTTTTCTCTTGCCTATATATATATATATATAATTGAGTAATATTTAGAACGAGATAGATGCAAGGGTATTAATATGTTCGTTCTTCATAGTTGTTATAATAGTTCATTTTCACAAAATCTATTGAATATCTTAATGGAGATTCAATAGAAATTCTAAACCAAATATTATGATACAACCTTCAACATATTATGATACAACCTTCAAGAAGGCATTCCAAAAGGCATATTATGATACAACCTTCAAGAAGGCATTCCAAAAGGCATATTATGATACAACCTTCAAGAAGGCATTCCAAAAGGCTAGGTGATAAATACATAATTGCACATAGTGAGATCAAAAGATCAATCATCATTCCAGTCTAACTAATAGTTATGTTGCTTCATTTTCTTGCAAATATTGTTTGTTTACTTGTTCACATAAGTATTATTGTTATATTAAAACAAATATTGTATTATTGTTATATTAAAACAAATATTTGTAGGAAATGGAATGGTATGGATATATGAATTGGTTTTCTATTTTATATATTAAACATGGGTGTGTGTGTGTGTGTGTGTGTGTGTGTGTGTGTGTGCACTCTTTAGAGATTAACATATTCCTTGAAAAAAATTAGTAAAAACCTCTAGAGTAAGGTAGCATGGATGGAAAAGGTCAGACACGAATCCGCGCGCGCGCCCTGACCTAGCTCTATTACGATAGGGTTTTGAGCGTGCCGCCATGGCAACCCAGGGAGGGGAGCCGCCGCCCCCTCCTCCCCCCTCCTCCTCCTTTCGACGCCTGGTAGAAGCCTGCAGCAAGAAGACGACTGTCTCAGAAGCTCCGAGCTTTGTCAAGAAATTGAATGACATTCTAGAGATCGACCTCCCTCCTGAATATCCAATGAAAGTCGCCCTATCTCTCTCTGAACGAGGACTCATTGGTCAGTTTATGGGACTCTGGCCCTCAACCAGATCCACAGACAACTGGATTCAGCGAAACTGGATACCTCTGATAACAAATAGTGTGACATGCTACGCGGTTGGGCGAGGATACTTTATCTTCGAATTTATCTCCCAGGAGGACAGAGATTTGATATTCAGAAATGGCCCATACTTCATGGGCACTCAAGGTCTATACCTAAACAGATGGACCCCAAATTTTGATCCAGCCTCAGAAGTCCCCAAGCATGTCCCAGTCTGGGTAAGACTCCCCAACTTGCCGATCCATTGCTGGAACCCCTCCTTGCTTCAGGCAATAGGCAATGGTCTTGGGCGCTACATCGACTGAGCAGAACCAAGAGACCAGTATTCCTGTGCGTGGATCTGTGTGGAGGTTGATCTGGAGGTAGGCTTACCAGAGGCAATAAAGCTGAAGGTCGGAAACTGGCAACACTTCCAAAAGCTGGATTACGAACAGCTTTCGTTCAAGTGCAGAGGTTGCCACGAATATGGCCACTTCCAAAGAAACTGTCCATAAAAAAACCCCTCCACTGAAAAAGAAGGGGACGAAGGTTGGCAGCAAGCCCGGAAAGGGAGATCAAGAGAAAGAGGCCAAAGGAATGAGCAGACAGAACCACAGAAAACCAAATCCTCGGAAACCACAGAAAAGGAGAACAGCTTCAGAATCCTAGCCACAGAACCAGAGGAAAGAGAACCAGATCCAAATAAAGAAGTTCAAAAGGGAGAAAAGGAAGGTCAGAATCTTGAAGACAAGGGGAATAAGCCAACAGAAGAAGAAGGGACGCAAAACAACTCCCCCCAGAAGCAGGACGACAATCAGAACATAGAGGAAGGGGAGATCTCTATAGGCAGCGAATCAGATGAATCAAATGAGGTTTGGGCCACCCCAAAGAAATAGGGAAGAGGCCAGAAATCAAAAAACGTTGAGCGGAACCAGGAAGCCTATAAAGATGTGCTCAATGGGTCACAACCCACCATCAAAAATATGATGACAACTCATAACACGTGGAAGCAGGCCAAAGCCTCCCAAGGAGGCCATCCCCCCCCCCCCC
>ML800710.1:152447-167982 GCA_009831015.1 Picea engelmannii
GAGTAGTGAAGAGATGGTGCGTGAAAAACTCGGCTAATGTAGATAGAAAATAAAGAGGTGGTGGGATTGGGCCATCATCAGACCCTATTTATATAAATGTAGCTGGAACATAAGAGAAGTGAATTATATGATCCATGTAAATCGAGACACATAAATTCACAATTATCGTATGATAAAGCGTCGGAACATAAGGAGAGAGAGCTTCTTGTTGTGCATTGAGGCCCTTGTAGGGTGATGTGGTGATGGAAGTGCAATCATGCATCCAATGCATGTGACTACACCATAATGGACATATAGTGTGCTCTATGTGTATTGTTAGCAATGTGAATCACAATATCTAGTTGAGGATCCATGATAACCTACATGGAAACCCAATCATATACAATGTAATTGAGGGTGTGCGGTTGTATGCATAAAGATTTAATGTTTGTGGAGGGATGACATGCTGAACTGAGAACTACTACTATACACGATGATTTTTTATGTGTATAACCAATAGCGTCGTGGTATGCTCGAGAAAAAAAGTGGTAATCATAGTGAAATAAATGAATGGGGTGTCCCATGTTGTGATTGTGATATGTCTATATAGTGTTCCCAACGTTGAGTTTTTTTCCCTATATAATGTTCCCAAGGATGTGTGTTTTTCCTAGACGAGGTTGACCTATGAGAAAACCATCGATGATAGTAGTTTCATAATAATGGTGCACTGTATTTGATACAGAATAAGTTGTTGGCTTATAGCTATTGATACGAGTGAGAGATGCCATTATCATTCATGCCTCATCATGACACTAGACATCCTTAATATCTATATCATGCACTTGGTTGAGAGGTTTGAAGAAAGCAATGATGGTGGTGAGAATCAAAGTGCATGCATGCGGGAGAGGATTTATGTCGGTTGTACTACCGAAGGTGAGCTGTTCTGCTAAGTGGTATGTCTTTGTGTTGGATAAGACTACATATTTTTTTGGATAATTGGCTATGTATGTTTCCTCGGTGTTTGATGAGAGTAGGAGTGTGAGGGAGCGAAGTGGAAAGATGCAGAGAAGGGCTTGAAGAGAAGGCAACAAATTTACTTTATCAGGAGGTAGTAAAGTGTTTTGGTTAACACATAGATAACACCCCAACCACCTAGAGGGACTGGCCTCATTCCAATCTGTTCAGCCAATAAGGCTAGCCGTTGACAACGACCTTCATCTACCGTGTTCCCAACTGAATCTTGGGCCTCATTCAAATCTATTCAGCCAATAAGGGTAGCCGTTGACAACGATCTTCAGCTACCGTGTTCCCAACTGAATCTTGGCTTGCGTTACATAATTCATAGCATCGTGCAAAGAACCAAAAGGCTCTATCATCCATTCATATCATCGTGCAAAGAACCGAAAGGCTCTATCATCCATTCATAGCAACGACAATTATCCATTCGTTACAGTGTGCAAAGAACCAGAACTGTGCCAATCGAAATGGAAAAGGAAGTAGGATGTGAGTCTGGATCTGCCATTCTCTATTATGCCAGCGTGTGCAGACGTGAACCAGGCAAAGCAAGTATCGGCTTCATTATCTGTTTGGAAAATGATGGTACTATTTTGGAAAAAATTAGTGCATATTTGAATGACAATTTCAAAGTAACTAGCACTTCGACCAATTACAAATCGCTCATATGTGGCCTATAGCATGCCATTTCGCTTGGCATTAAGCACTTGACTGCTCGTGCTCATTTCCACAACATAGGAAAGCAGGTAGGTGCCCTTTCCTCTCTTTAATTTAGAATTAATATTTCCGTTAATGCCATTTATTCATTGTATGTTGTGTGTTTGAGTAGGTCATGGGTACGAAAACAGTTCAAAAACCATGGGAGAAAATATTATGTCGGAGAGTTCGGGAACTGGCATCCAGTTTTAACACATTTAAATTTGACGATATCCATCGTGAATATAATACTAGAGCAATTTCCTTGGCCCACAAAGGGTTTGGCCGTACTTTTGTAGACCGGACTAATAGTCTACGACATGAGATTTTTGAGATCTGCAAACTTTCAGAACCTGCGAAGGATGATGTTATGGACCACAGGTTGGATGGCTACCACACACTCAAATTTATTTTGGACAAGATTCAAAGTTGGTTCCCTCAAGCCCATAAAGAGATTCTACGCATGTGTGTTAACATGAGTAAGGAGATGGGGCAGAGGTACAAGCTAAGGAACAACAGGGTTATGGCCTCCCTCTTAGCGATCTACTAGGTTTCTCAGAGGCTAGGGTTGCTTTCTGCACCGATGCATGTCTAAATTCTTTATATGTGTTCATACATCACAGGGAAAAATTATGACCGACTTTACTAAAACTATGTACCATTCTTTTACATTAATAAAGAGGATTCATTCATGTGTATATGTTGTTAAAAAGACCATGTTCTTTTAAAAATGGTTTAGCTGCAGAGATAATTAAAAATGGTTTAGCTACAGAGTTAATTAACAGGGAAAATAGACAAATGGTAAAAAATACCATTCATTCATGTATATTTGCACTTAAAAATAGTTTAGCTGTAGAGTTAAGAGAGAAAACAAACAAATGGTGATTATGTGCAAATTTGAATTTTCGAACAGACAAATGGTTATTATGTGCAAATATTGGAATCTTTGAATAACTGGATTACTCTATTGAGACGTATTTGTGAATAGAGAATGGCAAATTTTGTGATGAAGCTTATCTTCGGTTCACTGTATTTCCCAGCTATATATATACAATATACTCCTCTTTGTCGTCCAAATACAACTTCCATGTATCTTTATCAAACAATTATAATAACCCAAAATTTGTTACTATTTCTATTCACTTGTTAGGTTTTTAACATTGTGACAAAGAATTCTCCAATTTGGGATTTTGAATGTTATTATATTAAGTTTATTGTTATGATTATTGAATGTTATTAGTCCCTGTCATGGGACTATAGCAATGAGTTTGCTTTTGATGTGACATTAATTTGTTTTTTACCATAAATTTGTGTATGCAATGTAATGTTTAACATAGAAAAACAAATATATATTTTTTGATATAATAAAAATATTTGTGTTTCTCATTTCTAATTGGTTGATAGAATTGAAGTGTTATTGCTCCCTTCATGTCTTTCAAGATGTAGAATTGATTACATAATCAATGAATTTCACCAATCACCACATCTAAATATAAAAAGTTGTACTATGTATTTATTATTATGCATTATTGTATTTATATTATATTTATTATCTAATATATTATTTATTATTATATTTATGTTATATTTATTATCTAATATATTATTTATATTATATTTATTATGTAATATAATAAATATTATATAAAAATATATATTATTAAATTTGAAAGGTTTATTTTCAAAAAGAAAAATTGAATATTTTTAAAATGCAATTTGCATTTGGCTAGCTTAACTTAATTGGAAGGAAATTTAGGTTAATCCCAAAACAATACAACATCCACATTAAAGTAAAATGTGGTCAGAGATCTTGGCCAATATGGCATATGAAAAATCTATAAACTAAGTGCCATGGAGCAACACGTCTTCCTCCATTCCTTGTGAGTCTAGGTTGAATTCTTTGAATTCCAATCATTCTGACGGTATAGTTATCCGTGTTAATTTTTTTCATTTAAAATCTTTACAAATTGATTTCTTTTAAGACTATGAAACTAGCCCCTAGCTAACATATTGTTCATGTTTTACAGTGATCATCATAATCAATAATTATAGGGTGTGAGTTATCATCTCCATTTCCAAATCTAATCGGCAGGGACTAGGCTGCCATGCAGCCCTTGTTTATATTACCCTTTATCTATTTATTCTATTTATTTATTATATGTCCCTAAATAACTAAAAGTCATTTATGACTTACTAAAAGTAGTTGAGAACTATCACAACTACTTTGAGGAGATAAAAGAGAAATCAATTGAGAGAGAGAGAGAGAGAGAGAGAGGTTAGGGACTGAGAAGCATGTTTCATAAGGTTGCTCATTTTGTCTTGATAGTCTATGCATTTTGATATAATTATGAATTAGTATTTCGTTTCTGATAAAGGATATTTTGTAGAGTCAAGCAATGGTGCTTATGTGGCTAGTTTGATCCAACATCAATAGTTTTGGTCTCTTCTTGACATCATAGTCTTGTGTGTGGTGCTCACCAAATATTTCTAAGTTTGCTTTTGGTCCTTACCCTCATAGGGTTATAAAAAAAGGGTCTTAGTTGTAACTTGAAAAGCAATCAATAAAATGGCTATGCTGATTTTTGGTCTCACTTATGCATTTTTCTGTGCTATTTATCAGATTTACACTCTGCTTGTTATTTAATTTCTCATACAAACAAATAAACATTTTTCTTTACTTTCTTGTTGCACATTTAATCATAAAAGACAACATTGGTTCCTAGTACTTATTGCTTGAGAATCAATTGAATTTTTTTATTTTGTTTATAAACACAAGGTCATGATCTCGCCTATCTTACCTTAGCCAAGTAAGATTAAAAAATGTTGGTATAAGGTTTTCTATATCTTTCCATCAATAGGTGGTTGCCTTGGTCTTTCCCCCATTGTCTTAGTCATTCTGGGCTCCTTGGGAGTTGGTTGTATTTGAGAAGTATTTATGAAAAATGGTGGCTTAGTCCCCTTCTTCCTCTGTTCCATCTTGTTTTTCTTCTTGTCTTCCCAAGCCTTTTGGAAATTCGGTCTTCCCCTTTGTTGATTATAGAGACATTTATCTCACCTTATGGTTTCCTCTAATGTATTGGGGTCATCATATTGTATCTTGTCACTGATAAATGATGGTAACCCACTCATGTACCTTTGAATTTTAACTTGCTCATACTTGATGAATGCAACATATTTCGGTAGCTCTAAGAATATTCTTTCATACTCATCTATTGTCATACTCTCAAGCTTGATTTCAAAGAACCTGTTCATTTTCTTGTCATGGTATCTTGGGCGAGACATACCTACTCTAGTGAGGGAGGCCCCTTTTCAACCACTATATCTTATTTGTGTGCATTGGCCTTTTTGCTTTACTTTGGTGTGCTCTTGTATTATTATTTGGCCTTAGGATTTTGTATTGCGTTGTGAGTTTTCATTGCTATGGTTAGTGGAGCCCCTGTGACTCCCTCAGTTAGCGCTACCCAATCCATGGTCTTTTCTCATTCCATGGGGACAAATCCTTTTGTATTTCTGATTGGTACGTCGAATCATGATACTCAACCAATACCTTGGGTCTCTAATCCTTTTTCTTTTGGTATGCCAGACATGTCTTTTCACTTGCCATCCTCTGTTTCGTTGTCTTATGTGAATCCTAGTTTTGGGTCAGGGGGCATGATCCCTCCTTAGTCTCCCTTTTCGTTTGGTGGAAGTCGTATCCCTCAACCAACTCTTACGGTAGGAGGTTGGAATCCTCCTTCCTCTTCGCTTTTCTAGGATTGAGTACTCAAATGGGTGGTCCTTCTACTTATTGCATCTTGTCCATCTATCCTTCTTACGCTATATCGGTTCCTACAAATGCTTTTCTCATGGCGGACCTCCTTCTGTCCTCTGGTGTTTCATCTGGGGGGAGTCGGTTTTATAGTATGGGCAACCCCCTTCACAGAGTTCCTTCATCTGGGGGCAACATATATCCTCACCTGAGAAACCCTTGTCATGTCACTTTCTCTTCACAAGAATATTCCTCAGTGATGATTCCCTTACAACCCTTTATGAATCAGTTTGGAGGAGGATACCATCCTGCCAAACAGGGCCATGGCGTATACTAGAACCCTTCCTGGCCCACAATTTCTCAAAACTAGTATTTCCCGGGACCTTGGTCTTTGATGTCGCAACCAACCACTGCATGTCATGCTGGAAGCACAAGTCCAGTCACTGCAAGTCATACTGGCATTATATCACCAACCTCTGCTAGTCATGTTGGAGATAGGTCAACAACCTCTGCAATTCATGTTGAAGACATGCAACCAGCCACTACAAGTTATGTTGGGGGCACAAATCCAATCAATGCTAGTCACACTGCACAAACATCACCAACCTTTGCAAGTCATGTTGGAGATCTGCTACTAGCCTCTGCAAGTCATGCTGGGAGCATGTCACTAGCCACTACAAGTCATGTTGGGGCATTGATATGATTGAGAAACCTAGACGTATAGGACATAATCCCAAGTTCCTTTGTATACTTTGCAAAGAAGATCATCTAACTCGTTTGTGCCCTGGTACTGTCATGGTACAAGAAGCGCAGTCCTTGTCTGATGTCCCTTTAGGTTCTGAGTCATATTTGGTTTCCCAACAATCTAATCCTTCTTTGGTTGATACAACAGTCGTGTCGATGCTATCTTCGGCTGACACCACTCTTCATTTGGGGGGTGATGCGTCTCTTGACCATGTTGTCTCACATCATGTTTAACTAGCGGTCATGTTGATGCAATCTTCAGTCGACACCACTCCTGTTTTTGGGGGTGATGCGTCTCTTGACCATGTTGTCTCGCATCATGTTCAACTAGTGGTCGTGTCAATGCAATCTTCGGTCGACGCCACTCCTATTTTTGGGGGCGATGCGTCTCTAGACCATGTTGTCTCACGTCTTATTCAACCAACCATTGAAGAAGTGGTCGTGCCGACACAATATTCAACCGATCCCACTCTTCTCTTGGAGAGTGACAAGTCTAAGGATGTGTCATTGCCTATGCAATATTCGATCAATCCCACTCTTCTTTTGGGGGATGATGCGTCTTTTGACCATGTCCTTAGCATTTCCAGTCATGTACCTTCTGAACAAGGGATCATTCCACTCTCTTCGAGTATGCTCCCTCCAAGTCCTAAGATGGTTTCCTTTTATTTGAATGATATTGTAGATGATGGATCCTCTGGAAGCATTTTATCCTCCTCGGCTTGGAAAAATTTAGGTTCTCCCAAGCTTGTGTCAACTATTAGTTTGTTGTCGGATTTCGACAGGAGTCCTGCATGAGAGCCTTGACCTCCCTCATGATATGTTGCTTATAACAACATCCTTGAGGCTTAGTTAACCTCTTTTCAGACTCTAAAAAACAAAAATATTATCGAGTGAACTTTTCTCTTTCACACTCGTTACATGGATTTGAAAGGACATCTACTTGGTGTAATTTTAACCCTTTTTCGGACCAAGTAGACTACTTACGAAAAATGAATACTCTAGTCACCATTGGCTAGAAGAGTTGTCCTGGGTATTATTTTATCCTTTTTCGGGCCTAGGGGACTAAATCTATGGAAAAGGACATTCTTTGGAGTTAAGTTGTAATCACATTTCATCATCCTACTTGCAGTATTGAGTCTATTGTCGATTCTCGCTTTCTTGTTATAAGCCTCTTACTTCAACAATTTGCATCACTAGCCAAGCAGAGCCTTTTTTATATCCTTTGCAACTTGACACCCTGTACCCTAAGAGGAAACACCCCCCTGAGTGTCCATGGCCCGCATGCACTTCCTTTCATTGAGCATAGGTATGTTTGATTGTTTGGATCTAGTTGCTTACTCGCGACACTCGTTTCATCTCCTGTATCATGGCATTTTTTTGCCTATGAAAAAACAAAAAATGACGGGCGAGAAAAGAATATTGTATCACATCGGCAACAGTTGTGTCTCTTTTGAACAGAGCACAAAATTGTGAGTCCACTGTCATCCAAAGTTTGGGTTTAGCATGACCTTAGGAAGTCGAGCTCGTTACTTACAGTTTACTCCTCTGACTGGTTATTCTTCCAGTCCCTATGGAGAATTTGTTGATGCCTCCTGCATCACGAAGTTTTGTCATGAAGTCTATGTTGCCTGAGTTATCCATATGTCTCATGCTCTTGTTCAAGGGAAGTATATAAGCCTGTGTTGGTCATTTCTAAGAACTCTTGACTTTGCATATCGGCCATACCCTCAGTGTATCTCAAAGTCACATGAAGTTGTAGTCCTACCATGCACCCTGGTCCTACTTTCATTATGGGTAGGTAACCTTGAACCCAACAGTTAACGTCTCCTCATTGGTCGTTGACTGGGGGTTTTCCCTTGTGTTTGATGATAATAAATCTATTCATACATTGGGATTCGTGAAGTGGCTTGGATGCCATTAGCCTCATTGGTGGATTCCTCGCCTTTGTCGGTTGTTTTTCTTATTGGCTTCTATTCAGAGGGTCTCTTTCATGCACTACTTGCATCTGGTACATACTAGAGACACACAAGGTCGTTGATTCATGAACATCCTATTTTTTCGGGCTCCTCCTAATCATCAAGCTATTGCTTTGTACCTCGTGTTGACCGATGAGCGATGCCCTAATGATCTCCTTTCAGTGGGTCTCTTTCCATCGACTTCAGTTCATCTATTCTGGAAATGAGACCTAGATTCTTATGAGTACCTAGAGGCTTGCAGTCGTTAGTGGCAAGTTCTCCCGCCATCGACAGTTGGGAATACATCAATGTCTGTTGAACGATGGATTCTTCAAGTGTTCGACATCAACACCCTTATTCACACTTGTAGAATGTACTCGGTGCGTTGATACCTACTTTTATTATCAATAGGTTGTCTCACATTTGTTAATGGTATACCTTAATGGTCGATAATGAAACAAAGTCTCATTGTGTTCGACCTCAAATCCTCTATTCACATGATGTAGACTTGCACTTCAATGGATAGTGTAGAAGACCTCCAGCTTACAATAACAACTTTCCTAATCTGATGTTGTCTTTCATTGGACCAGTACCTATCTGACTTTACTGATAATGGGAGATCAGATTGTACTTCATTGTATACATATATCTTCAAATTGATTTTGAGACTGGATTCCACTGTGCCTTGTTCGTGACTATGACAACCTATGGCATATGTCTGCTTTGTATTGGCTATTCATGGCCATGAACAACTATTTGGTATATTTCCACATGGATTTGCAATATAATTCAGATTGGTAGCCACGTGTACAAAGTCATTATGGATTGTAATATTCTCATGAGTAACTAGCACTTCCAGCTGAGTCTCCATTACTCCATTTTTTAGAATTATAATGTATTTTGGCCATCATAGATACTCCTCTGACTTAACACATTAGGGGGCATATATTACAACAAATTTTGCCTCACTCCGTGCAAATTGCTTGGGTGGCCTTTTCATTTCCCTATGCAGACTTAAGTCCCCTTTTTAACCTTCCAGAGCCAAAAAAACACTTTTTTCCACATATACGCACCCTATCAGTTAGACAACAAGCGTATACGCAGATTGCTCCACTACAACCTGCGTACATCGGTTTTGGTGCTCAAAATTAAAAATAATGTCGGGTTTCCATGCCATGTCACAAGATCCATGATCCTTGACCTTCCATATACTGGAAACGCTCCGACTCGGCCCTTCAGTTCCATTTGAAGGCTATAAATTGAGCCATATCCAAGCCTTGAAGAGAGAACAATTCAACTTTGAGAGCAAATACACTCTAGAGAAATTTCACTTCATATCGAGTCTACATCCCTTTGTCCTTGAAAGTTTGAACCCCTTGTTCAACCCCCAAGCTCTTCCTTCTTTGTGATGGAGAACCTCATTATCTCCTTTATATGAGCTTGCCTTTGGTGGAGGGACTTAGTTTCTCGGTTTCGATATGTGTCGTTACATAAGTTTGTCACCCATATACTTCTGCTGATTATTTTAATAGAAATACTCTTCTCTTGTCCAATTGATATCTTGCAAATATCTGAATTATTATTCCATGGGCGTATTTGTCATGTAAGTTAATGGATTATGCTAACATTATATATTATCATTATATGCTTGTGTATCTTGGTTGCCGAGGACAAGTTGCAGGTATAGAGCTTTGAGTTGCGTGCTCAACGATGGTTTTCATCGAACGTCCGGGCGAGGTAGGCTCTTGGCCTTGTCTTGTTAACTTTTCATTTATATAGCATATTTGGGTTTAGAGTTGATTTATGCTTGTCATTTCGTCTGTTGTGGTTTACTCCATGCCATAGAGAGATTTTCCTCGTAACAACATATTTTTTTCTCCTTGTGCGCACGGATTTGCTTCCCTACGCGCACAACAAATCCAACCTCTTGCATGCATGGATTATTTCTTGCGTGCACGACGATTCTAGCCTCGCCTTGGGCACTCATGACCATTATTACAAAATTAACTAACAAGAATACTTAATAACTACCATACTTTGCATGTGTGACAACAAATACTAAATAACAACATCATGCTTTACATGTGCAAACAACATTACACAAAATAACAACAATTAATCATATGCAACATCATACATGAAAATGAGTGAATCCTCTCAAAATACACTAAGGTTGAGTAATATATTTGCATGGTCACAATTTGACACTTCTCACCTTCAGAATTGGCTTTAGCCACTTGGTGACTTGTTCCCATCCCTCGGGAACTTAGGATAAATAAATATCCATAAAGTATGCTTTTCAAAAATATTAATAAAATATTCCCTTGGACTTAATCCCCCTTGGACTTAATCCCCCTCTTCATAAGCTTTTAGCCCCTTTTCCCCTTTTTTGTGGAGTTTAGCTCCTCGTCTCTTTTTGTCTGATTGGTCTTCGCACATCGATGTGATTTTATTAATAATTTGAGTGTGATTATATTTTACAAGGATAGGCGCACTGGCCTTTTTGCATCCTGACTCATCATCCCAATAACCACATAGGCTCTCTGACCTCAAATACATATACACACACATATATATAAAACTCAGTCTGATGCGCACTTCAAGGTTATCCTCACGCACTTACTCGGGTGCCCGCAAAACTATGGAATGTGCGCACTCTTGCCTCGATGAGCGATCCACGCAAACTTACTCAGGTACGTGCAACACTGTGGAATGTGCACACTCTTTTGTTTGGTAAACAATCCTCGCGCACTACTTAGGTGCGCACAAAATTGAACCAAAACTTAGTGCCAACGACTCACTAACCTATATGTACATTTACATTTTCATTTACAATTGGGGTTCATATTAGGGGTATTGCATGATGTACATGAGAAATTTGAGCTCTCATCCCATTTATGAAGAATACTTTGGCCTCCCAAAGTCCCTTTCAACCACTGGGATCTCCATTTTGAAGGAAGAGCTTTCACATTGGAACTAGTTCTTCAGAAGGTTCAATTTTTCTCTATAAATGAAAGCCATGGGGTAACATTCAAAGAGGAGAAGAATTGCAACGTTATGCAGTAGGAATGAGATTGGAGATCATCTAACTTGCTCTCTCATCTCTATTGTTCATCATCCTCATGCTTGTTTGTGTTCTTTCGTCAAAGAACAAAGAATTCTTTACTCACCATTGTTAGAGAGAGATTTCAATAAGCAAAAGGACATGTCCCAAGGAGACCGTTGGAGACCATTTACATCCAACCATTTTCCTTGCTGGTTTTAATAACCAAAAACAAATATACACAACCATATATGAAGGAAGGGACACATGGAGTTTACACTCAATAAACCCCCAAAAATGAAAATTGTATTCAATTAATCATTCCTGTGTGTATTTTTGTTTTTTTTCCCAAGTTACAAAGCCCATGGAAAAAATCTCAAGTACTTCCCCTCATTTCAAGGATGGTACCTAGGGTAAACCCTATAATCTCCACGACACAAGGCCGATCAACAACAAGGCTTAGAGCCATTACAATAATATACTCTTTTAAGAGCTCAACATGTCACTTCTGGAAAGGTGGGAAGGATAACAATCATTCCTCCCAACCACTTGAGCTAAGCCCAATGGAATTGATGTGTATTTCTATTGTACAATTGGTCCCTTTATATAACAATAGGTGACCATAACAACCATGTCATAATTAGATGTTTAGTTCAACCATGTGCATAACTATCTCCACAACATCTCCTTAAATCTTTCCATGAATCTTTCTACCAATCTTCATCCCTAACATTTCTCTTTTTTTCTCATCTATGATTCTTACGTAGACTTCTATGATTGGTCTACATCATTACAATTCCATAATATAATTTGGACATTATTCTTGATTCACAAGTAGGAGTTAATCCTTCACTCCCCAAGTGCCATTACTAATGTTCATGCCTTTCCATTGGATCAATATACGAGTATTTTTGTTTCCCTCCAAGTTTTTATGTTTGAATGATATTCTTGTAGTTTAATTTGTAATTTCATTGTATGCATGCTCTATTGATTTGTTTTTCTATAGTAATACTCTTGTGCATGTCCCACAACTAACCCTTGTCTATTGTTTAGCTTGCAACCTAGCTTAGCATAGGGGATTTTTCTCACCCATGCGAGAAAATCCCCTACACAGGCTTGCTGCTTAAAGGTAACCCCCACTCCTCTAATATTCAATGAAAGAATGATCATGAGGTCACCTTCTTAAGAGTTTTTCCTACTCGAAGAACCCCAATGATGGTCAATTGTTTTCCTCCCAACACTTCCTTAGATGATTTGGTCTTAACTTTAAAGATGTTAGACTTTCTTCCTACTAGCATTGGTTTATCTACTAATAGGGCTAAGCCACCTTCTATAGTCCCATTGTCCTCCACCTCAATTATCTTTCATGAGTGAAGTTGGTAGGTGGAGGACAAAGGAACAATATGCTTCTTCTCCTTTATGGGTTTTAGCACCTCATCCTCACTAGGTTGTCCTTCCTTCTCTAAAAAGGATGATTATGTAAATTCTTTTGACCAAAAAGAAGGGTTGTCACTAGCCCTAGGGTTCTTGGAGGAAGTAGGGACTACTGGCTCTACATCCTTTGAAACATTACTATTGTGATCTATGGCTTGAGACAGAGGAGGATAAGACTTTTTAGAGATGGAAGGAAGAACCCGGGGAAGGCAACATATTTTAAGAAATATGTGAATCAACTCAAGCCAAAGAGGCCTGGGCATCCATTGTTGGGGATTGGGAAGCTTTAACTGTTGTAGCCCCTATCTCCTTTTCCACCATGTAGAGGGCAACCACCTTGCCACATTTGAATTTTAAATTCGAGGTCTCCTTATCCTGAGATTTGTTCACTCAAATTGTCTTTTTTGAAACCCAAATTTTATTTGTGGGACAGTCCCTCCAAAGGTGACCTACTTCATTACATGATGAACACCTGAATGGAAGATTCCAATAGTCCATTTTTTGCATAAATGACCTTGATCCCCATTTAATCTCCAATTTTTCCTACAAGCCCTCTCTTAAGTCCAATTCCACTAATACCATAGACACCCTTTTATTCTAGATATTCTAGAAGTCGAGGGCAATGGATTTCCCTAGCAAATTAGTAATATCCATTAAGGATCCTTCAGTCCAAAGTTGTAGAGGGAGGCCAGGCAAAAGTACTCAAATGTGTTGGATCACCATTGGTTTGCTTCTAGGGTCGAATCTCGGTAACCACAACTTAAGGACAATGTTGGAGGGACCCTAGACCATCCCTAGTACAAGATGGTATCAACATCCTTTTCATTCCACATTTCAAAATATGTCCACCCTTTAACCAACATATGAAACCTTGGAGTATACCCTAACCATGTCTTCCAACCTACCTCCAACCAGTGATTCAGGAAGTCATTGTTAATTGATTTTCCCATGAATCCACCTACAACAACCTATTTCATCAGGTCTTCCACCTTATCCATCCTAACATTACACCATTTTAACCTTCCTAGCCCTAGCCCCAGTGCACTTCTGTTTACGACATAAGCGATCATAACTGATACCATTCAGGTGTTGTGATTGAGATGGGATAGCCTTAGGCAAAGGCCTCAAAGCTCCTAGGTCTCCCATAGCACAAGTTATTAAGGAAACGAGGGTAGACATGAATGATTTGATGCCAACCCCTGGTCCTCCAAAATTGTCTCGACTAAAATTGGCCTATGATCCCCCCTTCTATCTCCACATGACGTAGGATCAATGACTATCCTCAATAACATTATTTGCTTTCACATCCACACTGTCTTCTTTCAGACATCCCTAGACCTCCAATAATTCCTCATCAATAGAAAAAATGTATGAGGAGTTCAAGATGTCATTCTCCCCATTGTATAGAAGCTCTTCTTCGAGGTCCATATCCTTATCTCACTAGGACTTATCATAAATTCACCATCCAAACCTAGGCATACACTTTGTAAACCCTAGAAAAACCACAGTCGTGCATCCTTGCCACTGATTAGAGATACATTGTATCAAATTCCATCTTAGATTTGTTGTTGTTATTTGAAAGCTTAGTAAAAACCTGAATTTTATGAATTGTTTTTGTGTAATACACTCGTTCAACGTTTCACATGAAGATATAAATTAAGTTAATTGAAAAGTTGTAGAAAGCTAGAGAATTATCTCAAAGATGGAAGTGATCTAGGACACATCATTAAATTCGAAAATATTAACATTAAATATGATAACTAACTATTCACCGAGGGAGGGTCTACATGTGAGGGTTGGGTCCTACATTAAATGCTTTTGTTGTTTATGTAGAGAGTTATGAACCTACGCTGCACTATCGTGTGAAGCAAAAATCAATGTATCTAGTTAGCACATGTTAGATTTTCTCAATGCTCTCGTCTAAACATACCCTCTATGAAGTTTGAAGATGGGTTTCTACCAAAAGAATCAAGTGTTTCACTAATACTCCTCACCCATGTTTACCTTAATTGCACATTATAAGTGAAAGTCATTAGAAATTAATAACATTCTCCTTTAATGAAAGTTAAAGCTTTCTCTCTATCATCTACTATAATACTCAAAGGCTCAATTTTTTTTTTGAATTTTAGAAGTTTTTCCATGACTATAATTTTTTTCCATATTACTCTGTAAATCTTCACACTTTGACCTCCTCAACAAGAGGTTAAATTGCAACTGAGGTAGTATATGAGCTCATGTATGAGACTAAGATTAGATGCTGTTTGAAATCACATGCCCCTTTTGTTGTAACTTCAACGATGACACTACGATATTTATTGTAAATACTATCTATGCTAAACCCCTTTGGGCCCTGGAGTAAGACCTAAGCTACTTTTCATTGACTAAGAGCTTATCTTCCTTCGACACAAACAAATAAATTAATGGCTCAAAACCTAGAGGCATATGGGAAAAGTGAAAGTAAGTCTACCCCCTTACCACCACCAATAAGTCATTTGAGGTAGCATGGTTTTCCTTGAATAATGATGATGAGTTAACCCGCATTAGTGAATAGAAAATAATAATAACATTATCAATTAACAACTAAGTTATAATAGATTTTATCACCCTTTTTTAAAAAAAATAAAAAAATAAAAATTAAATATCCCCATTCCTTACTCCCAACAAGATGTTCTCTTATGCCATATTATAACCTTTCCAACCCGAAAAAAAAAAATTCCCCATTCCTCACTCCCCAACAAGTTGTTCTCTTACGCCATCTTATAACCCTTCCAAGCCTTCGCCGTTGCAATCCGTACCTTTTTATCGTTTAAATTTCGCCCTCAGCTAAACATAATTTTTATCTTCCTGTTTCGATCATTCCACAGGAGAAATTTCGCGTGTAGAGCGGCGTTAGATGATTGCAATCCGAAGAACAAAACACTG